>CM045761.1:154301620-154588271 GCA_025200525.1 Camellia lanceoleosa
TTTTAATTTCTGTTTTTTTGCCATTAATGTGTCAAGGAAATTCATTGAATAATATTATATATATATATATATCAATTACTGTACTAATTAATATATCAATTGATGATTTGACATAATTTAAAAATATTTTTGATATTTGTAATTTAATAATAAGTGGCATCGATAATAATATCATAACTAATTTAGAATATTAATTAGTACATTAATTAGTACATATAGTATCACCGAAATTCATTAGGTTTTCAATAAGGATTATGCTACATGTACTAATTAATATATAGAACTTCGACTTCTCGGTCATACATCGAATTTGACCCGATGTATGAAGTGAGGCTAATATATCAGGTCGCCGTGAATTTGGGCGGTCTTGACCAGGCCGTGAGAGCTCCTGCATCGCAAGGTCCCGTTTGAAAATCTGAACTGTTCAATATGTAGAACTCGCCGAGTACTATATGTTGTAATAGATCACGTTGATCGGATATCGATAGCTATGTGATCAAATCAATTTTGTATAAAAAATGGGCTATGAATTAATTAATGGTTGATAAAAACTGTTTTGATCACATAGCTATCGATATCCGATCAACGTGATTTTTCACAAGCATATAGTACTCGAGTTCTACACATTGAACGGATTTTCAAAAGGATTCGTGGTAGGCCCTCACGGGCTCATCACCGGCCCAAATCACGATGGCTGATCGACCAAAGCCACGGCCATATACTAACTAGTGTATCAACGCTAGTTATGATATTATTACATTACAAATATCAAAAATTTCTTAAATTATGTCATATCATCATAGTTAGTGCACTAATTAATACATATAAATGTTATTCTTTTAAAAATTTTAACAAGAAACAGTAAGGGTGATTTAAGATGATGTAAATAAGTACACTTTTTGACTTTTTATGAAATATGGATTATGTTTGAAGTGATGTGGTAGAGAGGTGATGTGACTTAAATAAGGTGATGTGATTTAAATAGGATAGTGATTTTTTGACTTAAGGCCTAGTTTGGCATAATACAAAAAAGTTAAAAAATCAAAAAAGTCACTATCTTATTTAAGTTATATCATCTCATTTAAATTACATCATCTCTATATCATATCACTTCAAACTCAACTCATATTTTATATTTTTTTATAAAAAATTAAAAAATATACTTATTTAAATCCTTCCAAACAATCGCTAAATGTGTGCTCTACCTATTATTTTTCTAAAAAGGGATAGTTTAGCAACCATGAAACAGTGATTTTGAAAATTAAAAAACGTGAGGTGAGCATAGCTATTCAGGGGTCGCGGTCAGCCCTTTGATTCGTCTATATTTTTAAGATTTGAAAAAATAATTTTGCTCAGCTTAGACTAAAAATTATAACACAGTTTTGTTTGCCCTATCTATTTATAAAATATTAATTATATTTTTATAGGATAAAAATTAGTAGCTCGAAATTGTCTTGGCTCGAACGGCTCGACAGCCCAAAACGACGTGGTTTTGGGTTGTATTTTTTTTTTTTTTTTTCTTCTTCTTCTTCGTCATTTTGGGCTGAAACCAGAGGGAGAGGAGAGAGAGAGAGAGAGAGAGAGAGGAGGCAGCCCTCCGCCCGCCGTCGTCGTGTCGCAGCCCTCCGTCCGTCCGTCGCAGCCCTCCGCCCCTCGTCGGCTCTGCCCCGATCGCGTCGCCTCCGCCGCCTCCTCCTCCTCCTCCCCTCCCTTCCCCCTCCATTTTTTAGGCCCTCCATCCTCCTTCCTCTCCTCTTCTCTCCCTTCCTTCCTTCTCCCCATCCATTTCTACGTCTGAAAAAAAAATAATAATAAAAACAACATTCGGGACGTTCGAGCTACGTAAACTACGTAGCAAGACGTATATATAATAGGACCGGTCAATAATTCTCATAACAAAGACAAACAAAAAAAGGTATTTAGCTGACAACGAGATAAGGACGAAATTTGCAGATGTAGACTTTTGGTTAAAAATTATTTTTATTGATCACACGTGTTAACAACTTGTACGGTAGGTAGGGTAGGATAGGTTTACGAAAAAGTTATTTAACCTTTATTTAGGAACAGACTAATTTAGTAATTTTTTGAATATTTAAATAAAATATAAACTAAAAAAACTAATACATTTAGGATGAATTTTTAATTTTTTATAAAAAGATGTGCAAAAAGTAAAAAAAAAATAGAATCTTTAACTTTTTGGTATGGATTTTTAACTTTTTTATTCTTTTAGTAACTTTTTGATTTTTTGACTAAATAGGAGGGTTCCCAAACGAGGCCTTAGGTCTCGTTTGGCAAGTATTCATTTTAGTCAAAACGTTATTAAAAAAAATTAAAAAACCAACAACTCATACCAAAAAATCAAAAAAAAAAAATTTCTCTACTTTTTTGCACAACTTTTCTTAAAAAGCTAAAAAGTTATACCAAACATATTAGTTTTTTTACATCACATTTTAGCCAAAAAATCAAAAAGTTACTAAAAAAGCATGTTCCCAAACGAGGCCTAAAAAATATTGAGAATTCTAAATTAAGAGCTTTTAATACTTTGGATAGATTACATTTACAGTTTCCTCCTTCATATTTGAAAAATTATACTGACCCTCTTGTTAATTTAATTTTATGTATCATAATCATTACGATGAGGGGAAAATTGTTATGAAACTTTAAATCTCAGGGAATAATCTGTAATGAAATTTTAAACCTTAGAGAGGATAATCTAATTTCTAAAAGGTGAGGGGAGAACGATAATAAACATAAATCTCAGAGGGTGTCAATGTGGTTTACCCTAATACTTTTAATTGGTGTATAAATTCTATGTGATGTGATATTTTAATTTTAATTTTTTTTTTTTTTTGTGATTTTCTATACTCTCTCCGTCCCAAAATATTAGGGGTTGTTTGGGATGACCTAAATAAGGGTATTTTTTGTCTTTTTACGAAAAGATGTGCAGAAAAGTAGAGAGATGATGTGATGAAAAAAAGATAAAAAAATGTGTACTTATTTAGGATAGCCAAACTTGGCCTTAGTCTCTTATTTTATTTTTTCTTATCTCAAAATATTAGTCTGTTTTCAAAAATCAAGTAGAAAAATAATATAAATTTTTTATTTTGCTCTTTTTTTAAATTCATTAATAATATAAAAAGTATAATTATGACATTAATATTTTTTAAAAAATATACTATCAAAGAATAATTTTAAAAAATCATTTTTTTTAAATATAATAATTATACTATTAATAAAATTAAATTTCTCAAAAAAAACCCATTATTTTAAAACGAATGAAGTATCATTAATACCCTTTTAAAATTCCTAAATTAAAGAAAGAAGTATCATTAATACCCTTTTAAAATTCCTAAATTAAAGAAATATATCACTTCTGTTTGGTGGTCTGTGCACGCAGTAGCGAATGCAGAAATTATGCAAAGACGTGCTAAAGTAAAAGAGATGGATTTCTCAGCAGTCTACCTCGTTGATTTGACCATATTGATCGAGTTTGTCTGTCGTTAGAGATAGACTTTGGACAATTTAAAAAGATAGTTAAAAATTAAATCTTTATTTGTTTATTAGTATTTTTATGCAAGAAAATCATTAAAAAAATAGTATGTTTAACAAAAAGCTGAAAAGTTAACTTTTTATTAATTTTTTAAAATGCCATTAAATCGTCTAGTTTGGCTCGTGAGCTTATTTTTGGGTCTTGTTTCAATAATTTAAACTGTTTAATGTGTAGAACTCGTCAAGTACTAGATCCCTGTGAAACATCACGTTGATCGGATATCGATAGCTATTTGATCAGACAATTTTGTATAAAAATAATAAATGGTAAAAAAAATAAATAGTTAATAAAATCGATCCGATCAAATAGCTATCGATATTTGATCAACGTGATTTATAAAATATATTACTCGACGAGTTCTATATATTAACGGTTGATTATTGAAAAAAGCCAAAAAATGGGCCCATGAGTAGATCGATGATCCAGGTCTTGATCTCTAATTGGAGACAAAATTTGGACCCATTATTAAATGTGTGAGTTTATCACAAATCTCATTTTGATAATTTGAATCGCTTTAATATATAAAATTTATCGGATATTTCATCTTTGTAAAAAAAAAATATGTTAATCGGATATCGATAACCTTTTGATCGGAACAGATTTTTATTAACAATTTATATTTAAAATCATGTGTTACCATTGACAAAAATGTGTTCCGATTAAGAGACTATCGATATTCGATCAATATGATTTTTGTAACGATGAAGAACTTCGATTTAACTCTATACATTAAATGGTTCGAATTATTGAAACGGGATCCGTAATGGATCCCACGGGTCCAACAATACAATCTAATCCACAAAGTGAAATAATGAGAAACCCATCCCAAAGTAAAATTATTTAGATTTTACAGCAATAGAAGTAAGATTATAGATTTTGGAAACCAAAATATTAATTTATTTTACAAAAACTTAAAATGACATGAAAGTAATGAGATTTTTTAAGAGTAAACTATCAATAGATTATAATAATTAGATTTAATTATCATCAAGTCATATTAAAAATAAGTTCTAGTAAAATCGTCGCTAAAATTAATTTTTTGTAACGATTTTTTACATGTTACTAAAAATTGACAATTAATAACTTTTTTATTGCGATTTTTATAAATTGACGTTAAAACTTACAATTAATGATATTTTTATGTGACAAATTTTTTAAATTGTCTCTAAAAGTTGAAAATTTGTGACATTTTTTTGACATTTTTTTAAATTGTCGCTAAAACTTATAATTAGTGACTTTTTTGTGACATTTTTTAAATTATCGTTGAAAATTAACAGTTAGTGACTTTTTTTAATAATGTTTGATGAAAAATACTATTAATTATCATAGGACCTATTAGATAATAAATCTACTTAATAGGACTTGCACGTAAGTCTCTTATTTTTTAAATACTAATTTATTCTATAATGACGGAAAATTGCATGAAAATAATGATAAATTTAAAAATTTAGGATAGAAAATGTAAAAGTATTTAGATTTTGGGGGAATTGGAGTAAAATTATCTATATTTTGAAGGGGGTAAAATACAAATTTCTTTTAGTATAAAATATTCCCAATTGCATGATGAATGGACAATTTTTCAAAAGTTTTTTTTGGGGGGCGGTGGCTCACCTACACCTCTCGGGTCTGTTATTGCGGATACGATTACGTGGTGTGTTAGATATGTTAGGATTGGTACGAATGATAGAGTTTATAATTTTTGTGTCAAGTGATTAGAAAATAACAAGAAGTATGATTATTTTTTTTATTGGTTAGCGATATGGTTATATAATGTCTCATGTATATTGTGATTAATAGAAAAAAATAAAATTCATAATTTTTATGTCAAGTAATTATATAACAACGAAAAGTATGATAATTTGTGATTAATTAAAAATATGACCATGTGGTGCCTAAAACACGAAATAATTTTTCATTAATGTTGCCCATCCCCTCCTAACCATTTGTATAAATTTATCTTCCAAATTGAGGCGGCATTCAAAAATAGAATCATAATATTCAAAATGAAATTTAGGTCAAGTTTGGTATTCTCAAAAAAAATTTAAAAAGTCAAAAAGTCACTATCCTATTTAAGTCACATCATCTTATTTAAGTCACATCACTTCTCTAACACATCATTTCAAACCCAATCCAAATCCAACTTATATTTCATAAAAAGTCAAAAATACACTTATTTATTTTTCCAAACTTGGCCTTAATATGACGGGACCGCACTAATTTGAGTAAAGTCAATTTATCTCTAGAAAAGAATCATTCAATTCTTCGCCGTGGACCTCTGCAGGGCTTGTTTTGATCATTTATTTTGTTTATTTTTGAGTGTTAAAAGGTTAGATCATTTATAAGGGAAATTGGTACAATTTGATAATTGTATCTATATAAATTTTACTATATTTAATTCATAATAGATAAATGAAAACTATGACTTTAATAATATACTATAAAACAAAAGATAAATTATCAATAGATTTTAATAGTTGTATTTAATTCCTATCAAGCCTTATTGAAAATAAGTCCTAATATAATCATTGTTAAAAATAATGTTTTTGTGATAATTTTTTGCATGTTTCTAAAAATTGACAATTAGTGGCTTTTTATTATGATTTTTATAAATTCGTTAAAACTTACAATTAGTAACATTTTTCTATGATGAATTTTTCAAACTATTGCTGAAAATTTAAAATTATTGACCTTTTTTTGTCATGATTTTTTTAAACTATCGCTAAAACTTATAATTAGTAACATTTTTTTAACAAAATTTTTAAACTGTCGCTGAAAATTAACAACACGAGTGTTTGATGAAAAATACCATTAATTATCGTAGAACCTATTGGACAATAAGTCCACCTATTAGGACTTATATATTCCATGTGAGTCCTAATAGGTACACTTATTGTTCAATAGGTCTTATGATAAGTGACAGGGATAGGCCCACAGAGCCCACGGCCCACCATCCAAACCCCATTATACAACCCGGTTGGCCAAACCCAACACAGCTGGAGTCCAACTAGACAGGAAAGACCAATGATGTTCGGACAAGTGGCAGGCGCAGAGCAAACCACGTCAGCAGACAAAGATCTCGCAGTTATTGCCACAAAGACATCACCATTAATGCGACCCATCACAAAGATTTATTGCGACAACACCTCTCGTAGGAATCACACCCCTCGCTGAACAAAGGCGAACCACGCCTCAAGCTTTGGCGGGGACAATCGAGCAACGAGACAAATGAAATGATTACAGTTGGATATAAGCTAAACTCGAGGGAAGAAGAAGGTTAAGTTTTCCGTCTCTATCTCTCTCTCTACATTTCTTACGTATTATCACCTTCTCTAATTCCTACACCGGAGGGTTCGCCGGACTACCGTGCTCCCGATTGAACTTGTTTGCGGTTATCCAGTGGGCTTGAGGAGCTTGGATCGGTCCAACCCATCCACGAGGACTCCTTGTATTATCGATTGGCGCCGTCAGGAAGCGGGTTTTATCCGTCGCGCCATTGTGTTCATTGCCGCCGAGACCCTTTTCCAACAACCTTTTCACCTCATCCGCCACGCATGGTAACGACGATCCATGGCTTCACCACAATGTCATTGATCACCCCAATCCGAACAACCCACCACGATTTCATCGAGCTCACTAACAAAGATCAACCGTATGGTGAACAAAACCAGCCTTAATCAACGCCCCGCTCCAACGGAACCTCCCTATTCCCCACCACCTCCAGATATTCCTCCCATCCAGAACAAGTCCCAGCCATACCGTCCCGCAACCCAATCCTCCGACTCCGGGCTTGCGCCCCTCACCCACATATACATCCTCCGCCCACCCCCACGCCCCTCGGTCATAGCCCCAGCTCCGAGGAGAAGCCCCGGCGTTCAACATCTATCTCTGGGGAGACAACATTCCTCTTTGGGACTTGAGAACTCCGAGCCATGAAACTCGGCTCAAGGGGTCATGCAAAACATCCAACACAAGCCCTCCACCACAAAGAACTCCCCTTCGTCGCCCATCCGCGACAAACCCCTACCCCAAGTTCAAAATGCCTACCATCGACCCTTCGACGGAACAACCGACCCGTCGACCACCGAAACCTCCGAACACTCATGATCCTCCATGCTTTCCCGACGAAATCATGTGCGAGCCTTCCCGTGACCCTAAAGGGATCGGCTCGGCTATGGTTCACCGATTGCCTCGATTCGGTCTCTACATTTCAAAACCTCGTTGACTCTTTCTGAGCCACTTCATTGGAGCCCAACGCCCGACGTCCGGCGACCCTCCTCAACATCCGCTGCATCGGGGAGTCACTACGCAGCTTTGTCACTCGCTTCAACACCAAGCCTTACAAGTTCTTTGAAAATGACGATAAGGTCATCCTCACGGCCTTCATGGGGTCTGCGATCATCCGATTTCCTCTTCTCTCCAAGAACCCCCGACATCCATGGCAACCTTGCTCTCCAAAGCCCGTAGTATATGAACGCCGAGGACTCTCTAGCCGCTCGGCAGAATCCTGACTAAATATCGACCTCGAGAAAAAGAAAGACCAAGAGCCCAAAGAACATCCGCCTCAGAACCAAACATCCCGCTTATCTCGACCGACCGACTTGGATCGGCCAGGCCTCAACCAGACCCGGCTCGAGCAATATACCCCGCTCAATACACCCATGGAACAAGTTCTTCACTGATCCAACGGACTACCCTCAAGTGGCCGCTTCCCCTGAACCCCTCCAACCGCAAAAGACCGGTCTAAGTATTGCCGCTTCCACCAAGATCATAGCCATAACACCGACGCATCGACGCCTCAAAGAAGACCAAGTAGAGACCTCATTCGCCAAGCGCTGGCCGATTCACAGATACCCGCCTCAAAGAAAGACAAAGGACCGAGCCCCACAGAGACGATCGCAGGCGACCAGCTCAACGCAGACGGGGCATGACCGACCTCACCAACAACCTCGGCCTCAAGGAAATCCGCCCGCCATTGGTGAAATCGAGTTATTTCAGTGGTCTTGCTTGTGGGGACCATCGCCACTTCATTCGAGGCGAGCTTAGAAAGATCTGACAGGCTCGGGACAAGGCCACAGTCGGCCGACCCCCAAGCAACCTAAGCGATGGGCGAGCCCATTACCTTCACGCCTTGAATGCAGGCATCCGTTATCCTCACGATGATCCTTGTCATCTCCATCGCCTTCCAATTATAAAGTCGACGAGTCCTCATTGACAATGGCATTTCGTCGGACATCATTTTCCTAAACTGTTTCCGCCACCAAGATCGGGAAGAAGGCTTGTCCCCACTCCAAACTCCTCTGGTTGGTTTTACGGTGATCGGTGACCTCGATCGGCTCCATCGATCCCCATCACCATTGGAGAGTACCCACCAGAACGGTTGCTTACTTTCCTTGTTGTCGATCGCCTCCGCCATAATGTCATCCTCGGCCGCACCGCCCTCAATGCCTTTCAGGCCATTACATCCACCTACCACCTTGCCCTCAAGTTCCCTACTGATTTTGGGGTCGGAACAGTGAGAGGAGAACAGACCATCGCCAGAGAATGTTATGTGGCCTCACTTAAAGAGGTCAAACTGAAGGAGGCAATGATCATTGAAGGACTTGACGTCCGAGATGAGGACGAACTGATCAGAGGCGAACACGTGGAGGAACTTCGTGGAAGTTAACATTGATCCCACCAACCCACTCAAAACTGCTAAAATCGGCAGCCAACTGCCTCCCCAAGCCAAAGCCGACCTCACCGCTCTCCTGACTGAACACAGAGACGTCTTCGCCTGGACTCATGCAGACATGCCGGGCATCGACCCATCTTTTATAACCCACCGCCTCAGTATCGAGCCTCACTTCCGACCTTACCGACAAAGGCAACGCATCTTCTATCCAGAACGCAACAATCTCATAGCTGCAGAGGTTGATAAACTTCTCGACGCCCAGTTTATCCGGAATGTGGATTACCCCAAGTGGCTGTCCAACGTGGTCTGTCCGCAAAAACAATGGCAAGTGGCGTCTGCGTCCGACTACTCCGACCAACAGAGCTCGTCCCAAAGATAGCTACCCTCTCCCCCGCATTGATCTACTGGTCGACGCCACGGCCGGTCATCAAATGCTCAGCTTCATGGATGCATTTTCAGGGTACAACCAAATCGTGATGCACTCATCAGACCAGGAACACACATCCTTCATCACCGATCGGGGCACTTACCATTACCGTGTCATGCCGTTCGGACTAAAGAATGCTGGGGCCACCTACCAACGTTTGGTCAACGCAGTCTTCCACCATCAAATCGGACGGAACATGGAAGTATATGTGGATGACATGCTAGTTAAAAGGAAGCTCTCTGCTGACCACCTTACCGACCTGCGTGAGACTTTTGCCACGCTCCGCAAATATCAGATGAAACTCAACCCAGAGAAGTGCGCCTTTGGCGTAGGATCTGGTAAGTTCCTAGGCTTCATGGTCAGTCAGCGCGGCATCGAGGCCAACCCTGAGAAGATCAAGGCCTTGATCGAGATGCAGTCACCCAGAACCGTTAAAGAGGTCCAAAGGCTCACCGGCAGAGTGGCAGCCCTTAACCGTTTCATCTCCCGTGCAACGGATAAATGCTTACCATTTTTCAAAGTCTGTGGCGAGTTTGAATGGACAAGCGAGTCAAGAGGCCTTCGGCCAGTTGAAACAATGCATGGCCAACCTCCCTTCTCTCGCAGTAATCACCCATGAGCCCTCTTTCTACCTAGCGGTATCAAGCACCGCTTGATCGAAGACTTCATCGAGAGGGCGGCTCCGTCCAACGACCGGTTTATTACATCGGTAGGGCTCTCGGAGCAGAGCGAGAACTATCCCCTATTAGAAAAACTGTCACGGCCTTTGCCTCCAGACGACTCCGTCCCTACTTCCAAGCCCATTCGATAGTGGTTCTAACCGACCCGGCCCGAAGAAGGTCATGCAAGAACCCGAGCTCTCGGGGAGACTAATGCAAGGTCGATGAGAACTAAGCGATTCGACATCTCTTATCGCCCCTGGACAGCAATCAAGGGACAGGCCGTAGTCGACTTCACCTTGGAGTTTACCAATCCAGCCTCAACCACTGACCTTCCATCCGCACCAACTCCACGAGCACGAAGATCCCCATTGTTGGACACTCAATGTCGACGGCTGCCTCGAAGGGAGGAAGTGGGGCGGCCTCATCCTCACATCCCAAGTTATTTCAAGTGTGCCCTCCGCCTCTTATTTGCGGCAGAACAATGAGGCGAATCTGGCATTGATAGCGGGGCTCGTCGCCAAAGACATTGGTGTTAGCCACATCCGAGTGTTCGACTCGGCTTATCGTCGGCCAGATCACGGGTGAATTCGATGCCAAGGACGCCACAATGCGGAGTTACAGAGACATGGCTCTCACCCTTGTTCGACTCTTCAACACCTTCCAAATCAGACACATACCTAGGGCGGAAAACTCCAAAGCAGATGAGATGGCCCAACTGGCTTCCGCCGACCAATCCGACCTCAGCCATGGAGTCCGCCTCGAATACCTGACTCACCCAGCCATCTCACCCGACCTACAAGAAGTGCAATTCCTTCAGACAGAACCCATCCCTTGGGCATCCGACATCCTCATCTTCTTGACCACTGGCGAACTCCCAGATGACCAACAGCAGGCGGCCAAGGTCAGAGCCCGATCGGCCAACTACACCCTGGTCGACGGTGTTCTCTACAAGCGCGGTTTCTCACGACCATACCTGCGATGTCTCAATCCCGCCCAAGCAACCTATGTAATGCAAGAAATCCATGAAGGAATCTGCGGTAATCATTGAATGGCGGTCTCTACACAAAGTGCTCATGACAGTTACTCGCCGACCCTCAGCAAAGATGCCTCTGATTTCGTCACGAAATCGACAAGTGCGGTAACCAACATCCCCCATGCTCCCCCCGCCGAGTTGATCACTCTTTGCAGCCCTTACCCATTCGCCAAATGGGGTATCGACCTGGTAGGTCCACTTCCCACTGGTCGAGGCCAGACCAAATTCGCAATTGTTGCCATTGATTACTTCACCAAGTGGGTCGAGGCAGAACCCCTTGCCACAATCACCGAGCGCAACACCACCAAGTTTATCTGGCAATCGATTGTCTGCAGATTTGGCATCCCTCAGGCCATCGTCTCCGACAACGGCAAACAGTTCGACAATGCTAGATACCGGAAATTTTGTGCAGATCTCCAAATTCAACCATGCTTCTCTTCCCGGTCACCCCCAAGCAAATGGCCAAGTTGAGGTCACCAACCGCTCTCTCCTGAAGATCATCAAAACTAAGCTCGGTCGCTAAAGGCCTCTGGCCGAGGAAGCGCCACATGTACTGGGCCTACCGAACCACCGCTGGGACTCCTATAGGAAACCCTTTGCCTAACATACTGTTGGCGGTCATCCTCAGAAGTCGGTCAGGCCACCCCCAGGGTCCTACATCCAGACCTCGCCTCATCCGAAGAACTCCGTCGAGCAGACCTGGATCTCATTGAGGAACACAGAGAGACCGCTGCTGTCAGACTGGCCACATACCAGAAGAAAATGCCAGGACACTACAACCGCAGAGTCCGACCAGCGGAGTTCTCCATTGGCGACCTTGTCTTGAGAGAAGCAACTCTTGCCACAAAGAATCCAGCGAGGGCAAGTTTGGCGGCCAAGTGGGAGGGCCCTATGTAGTGAAAGCCCATTGCGACCGGGCACTTACCGACTTCAAGATATGGATGGCGAGACCTTCCCCATCCCTGGAATCTTTGAGCATCTGAGCGTTACTATCAATGAATCCCCACTTTTGTATTGTCGAAATTGTTGTATTTTCCTTTTTCAATACATAATGCAAATGTCATTGGAGTTCCCACTTTCTATAATTCAACCGTCTGAATGTAGCTTCCATGCAACTTTTCTTTCTTGTAGCTTTTCAAAAAGCCTCGGCCAGACCGAGCACTCAAAGCCTCGGCCGGACACAGGCACTTTCAAAGCCTCGGCGGACCAGGAGCACTCAAAGCCTCGGCCGGACACTGAGCACCTTCCAAAGCCTCGGCCAGACCGAGGCACTCAAAGCCTCGGCCAGACTGAGCACCTTCAAAGCCTCGGCGGGCCAAGGCTCTCAAAGCCTCAGTCAGGCTGAGCACTTTAAAAAGCCTCGGCGGACCGAGCACTCAAAAGCCTCGGCCGGACCTGAGCACTTACAAAGCCTCGGCAGACCGAGCACTCAAAGCCTCGGTCAGGCTGAGCACCTTCAAAGCCTCGGCCAGACTTGAGCACTTCTCAAAGCCTCGGTCAGGCTGAGCACCCTCAACGACCTCGGCAGACGAGCGCTCAAAGACTCCGCCAAACTGAGCATTTTCACAAGCCTCGGAAGACCTAGGGTGAAGGCCCATCAAACAAAACACTCACCATGGCACGACACCAAATCACATGTTCAACATTGCATTTCAACCTACTTTTTCAAGGCAATTTGATAATATATTTTAAAGATGTTTGCCCATATTTCACTTGCAAATCACATGTTCAACATTGCATTTCATCCTACCTTTTTCAAGGCAATTTGACACTTAGTCATATTTTAAAGAGAATTTCAACCTACTTTTTCAAGGCAATTTGACACTTAGTCATATTTTAAAGAGGTGCCCACATTTCATTGGCAAATTACATCTTCAACTTCACATGCAGGTCTCCCTTTACAGGTCATTCCCCACTAAGTCATGAACACCTCAGTGCCCAAAGTAATTACAAGAAAGATATACAGACCAAACCAACACAAGAAGAAAGATATATTGGCATCATCAATTAGAACCATAAATGTTCTTTTATTTATTCAAAAATGTGTGTACAAGCTACATACATCCCTTGCAAAAAAAAAAAAAACAAAACAAAACAAAACAATATATGTATACAAAATTATCCCCCAGATCATGCCTCCTCCTCACTTGAGACCAGGTCTGCTTCCTCTACCCCCTCGTCTAGGGGGGTCTGGGCCACATCATCTTCCTCCACCACTACCCTGCTGAAGTCAAGCTCTGGGAACAGCTCTTCGGCCTTGCGTTTGAACATTCTCCAGCCGCTGTCCCAGAACTCTGCCATTTCATGCTTATAAAAATCTGATCGTTGGAAGCTCTCTATAACTTCAGACTCAGGTCTCCCTTCAGCCGTTGTCCGTGATGGGCCAGCCCCCCCAGACTCTTCCCTGGCCAAGCTGGTGGCAACCGCTGCATCAATGGCCATCTGGAACTCTGGAGACCCTTTGAATTGAGTAACCGCTGCAACACAAAGATCAGGGTAGACTGCCCTTTCCGAGGCTGCTCTCGCCTTCTCTTCGTGCAACTCTTTTTGTAGGGCCTCCTTCTCAGCTGCAGCCTCGGCTTTCTCAGCCTCCAACTCCCTCTTCCAGACCTCCCCCTCCGCCGCCAACTTTCCCCTCTCTTCTTTAAATTGTTTCAGCAGGCTCTCCCTCTGCTCCAGCGCCCTAGCACGCTCATCCTCCACTTCCTTTTGCGAGCCTCGGAGATCTGCTTCATCCTTCTGCCTGACGAGCTTTTCATTATCACTCATGGCCTCCTCATGCCGCTCGACTGCAACGGCGCACGCTCTTTGGGCCTCCTCCACCTTCTTTCGCTCTCCAGCAAGTTGGAATTCCAGCGACACCACCCGGCGGCGTGTGTCTTCTAGGTCCACTTTGACTGTTTTCAGCTCGGCATGGGAAGTTTTCCACTCTGCATTCTCCTTCTTCAACTTAGCCAGCTCTGCCTTGGTCTGATCGGTCTTCACCTTAGCACACCTGACCTTCCTCGTGAGCCCTGCTAGGTAGTTACCTCCATTTGGCGGAGCATAACCCCTGAGCAGTCGGCCTCGTTGAACCCAGAGGCCTTGCGCAGATCCGTTTAAATCCACAATCTTGACCAAGATGCCACCGCCTTAGCTGGGCCTCCATCCCCTCCGATCTCGGCCCACCCAGCGTGGTATATTGTGGCGCCAGACTAACCCCCTTCTGGGCGCAGACCCCACAGGGTCGCCCCTCTATCCTTTGTTCAGGACCCCCCTGGGGTCGCTCCTCCACCCCTTGTTCAGGACCCCCCTAGGGTCGCTCCTCCTCCGTTTGCTCAGGATCCCTGCTCCCCACCCCTATGCTGATCGCAGCCCTCATTGGCACAACGTCTCTCACTTGTGAAGACACATCCACCACCTCTGAGACGATCACCCCTTCGGCAGTCTCCTCTGCAACCAGGGCCTCCTTCATCTTCTTAGGCCTAGACTCCTCTGCAGCCCCCTCTGGGGCACCCCTTTTCTTCTTCCTCTTCAGACCCTCTCCCCCCTTCCTGGCTTTCTCCTTCACAGGATCCACAGGGAGCTTCCGCGGCTCGAATGTGCTAAGATCCTTCCCTCCCAGGGGCTTGGGACGAGGTCGAATCCTCTCCGCCATGGCGATTAGGCGGTCGGTCGGCTCGGCCTCTGTCAACCTCTGAGCCCTCGGTAGCATAGCCTGATCCTCCTCCTCCTGCCTTTCTCTTGGCCTCCAACTCCGCTCGGTCGAGATCCCCCGGCCAGGTTGTGGTCCCAACCCGCCTCAAGCAGGCAGATGGTGCACCCGGCTCGTCCCTAACTTTTCCCTCTCCCTCCACTCCTTCACCTTTTTACCCTCTCCTCCACCACCGACTCCCCTTGACTCCACAAACTTGGTGGCTTCCTTCGCGTCTTTGCGCCCCCCCCCCCCTCGAGTTAGACACATAGAACCACCTATGCCTCCAACCTTTAATCGAGGTTGGCAACCCCGCCACTAAGCCCTTCCTCGCCACTGTAGGGTTACCCAAGTCTCACGCCTCGACGCTTTGTAGCAACAAAGAATTCGTCATTGTCATGGCCCCCTCCATTGCCTTGCCAGCGCTTACACCGACAACAAAATCTTCCATGAATTGGGCATCAAGCGCCCCGGTGCCATGTCTAAGCGGTTAAGCACATCCACCACAATCGCGGCGGTAATCGCACCACTCACCTTCGCCTCGTAGAGAGAACTCCCGGCCTCACGTCCGATGGCGGTCGTGGACTTTGGCACCACCAACTCCACTTCCGGACTGGTACCTTCGCGGATAGCCTCCAACTCCGCCGCGTTACAATGGACCTATCACCCTCGAGTGCCGGTGATCCGTTCCACTCCGACGGTGGCTCTCGACCGATGGCACCTCCACCCTCATCGATCTATCTTTGCTGCGCCACTCCACAAAGATCGTCCTCTCCTAGCGGATCCATCCTCACATTCCGGTCCCTTCTGCGCCATTGCTAAATCAGATGCGAATAGCTTCAGATGCAGTTCCAGAAATCGCAGATATTTTAATGGGGTATCGTGAGCAACGGCGAATTGATACTTTGGATATTTTGAGTTTTTGTAAACAAGTAGGTGAATCGTATGATACCAAAAGCCCACGGTTCCGTATTCCAAGGATCCCAATTAATTTTCGCGGTTTGAAAACTTTTCAAATCTTCCGCCAAACCGCCCCATCAATGCCCATAATAATACGGACGCTTTCACTCGACCCAACGCAGACGTTCCACATCCTCCCACGCGTGTCGGTCGGATGCTGCGAACCTGCCCTCCTGTCTTTTCCACTTCAAGTCATCACGTGACACGCCGCCTCTTGAGCCCGCCTTCCGCTCGGCCACCCTCACGGTCGGCTTCTCCCTCACGGTCGGCCTTTCACTCGCCGGTCACCCTCGCGGTCGGCCTCCGCTCGGTCACCCTCACGATCGGCTTCTCCCACTCGGTCACCCTCATTTCGGTCACCCTCACGGTCGGCCCCTCCCGCTCGGCCACCCTCACGGTCGGCCTCTCCAGCTCGGCCACCCTCACGGTCGGCCCCCTCCCACTCGGCCACCCTCACGGTCGGCCCCACCCGCTCGGCCACCCTCACGGTCGGTTCGGCCACCGGCACGGTCAGATTTACCCTCCTTACTATTATTATTCCCTTCGTTGGACTAAAGCTGCACTCGGGAATGGGGGACTACTGACAGGGATAGGCCCATAGAGCCCACGGCCCACCATCCAAACCCCATTATACAACCCGGTTGGCCAAACCCAACACAGCTGGAGTCCAACTAGACAGGAAAGACCAATGATGTTCGGACAAGTGGCAGGCGCAGAGCAAACCACGTCAGCAGACAAAGATCTGCAAAGTTATTGCCACAGCACATCACCATTAATCTGACCCATCACAGCATTTATTGCGACAACACCTCTCAGCCGGAATCACACCCCCTCGCCCTGAACAAGGCGAACCACGCCTCAAGCTTTGGCGGGGACAATCGAGCACGACAGGCAATGAAATGATTACGATTGGATATAAGCTAAACTCGAGGAAGAAGAAGGTTAAGTTTTCCGTCTCTATCTCTCTCTCTCTACATCTTGCTAGATTATCACCTTCTCTAATTCCTGCACCGTAGGGTTCGCCGGCGGACTCACCCGTTCCCCGATCGAACATGTTTGCAGGTTATCTAGGGGGGTCGCTGAGCTTGGATCGGTCCAACCCATCCACGAGGACTCACTGTATTATCAATAAGTAATGACTTTTTTCATCAAACACTATTAAAAAATATCACTAATTGTTAATTTTCAGCGATAGTTAAAAAATTGTAATAAAAAATGTCACTAATTATAAGTTTTAGCGATAATTTAAAAAAATCGTCACAGAAAAATTACTAATTTTAAACTTTCAGCGACAATTTAAAAAAATCGACATAGAAAAATGTCACTAATCGTAAGTTTACCGATAATTTATAAAAATTATGACGAAAAAGTTACTAATTGTAAATTTTTAGTGACATATGCAAAAAATCATTACAAAAAATTATTTTCAGTGACAATTTTACTAAAACTTATTTTCAATAAGATTTAATAGAAATTAAATTCAACTATTAAGATGATAGTATAATCTATTTTATATAATTATATATAATTTCATCATATTTATTTTATGGGAATTACATGTAAGTCACAATAGGTGAATTTATTGTCCAATTGATCTTGTAAGAATTAATGGTTTTTTTATCAAACACTATTAAAAAATTTCACTAA
The DNA here is from genome assembly GCA_025200525.1 of Camellia lanceoleosa. NCBI lineage: Eukaryota > Viridiplantae > Streptophyta > Magnoliopsida > Ericales > Theaceae > Camellia > Camellia lanceoleosa. The sequence continues at coordinate 154,319,244 of CM045761.1, forward strand.
TTATCAATTTCCAGCAACAATTTAAAAATTTTGTCACAAAAATATCACTAATTATAGTTTTAGCGATAGTTTAAAAAAATTGTCACAAAAAAGTCTCTAATTTTAACTTTCAATGACAATTTAAAAAATTTATTATAGAAAAATATTACTAATTGTAAGTTTTAACGACAATTTATAAAAATCATGACCAAAAAAAGTCACTAATTATTATTTTTTAGCGACATGCAAAAAATTATCACAAAAAATTATTTTTTAGTTATGATTTTATTTGAATTTATTTTCAATAGGACTTAATGTGAATTAAGTCCAATTATTAAGATCTATTGTTAGTTCAAGTATAAAGTAATAAAATCAAATTATATTTTTTTTTTAGATGATTTTTTTGTATCTTAATTTATGGAAGCAAATTAGTTGATAATTATCAAAGGTGTGGTGGAAGGCTATGGGAGTGAAGAAAGGGAGAGGGAATAACAGGGCAGGGTGCTTTTAGCTTTCATTAGGAAGCGATTTCTAAAACGAAAAAGAGAATTAAAGAATATATTGAATGTATATAATGCCATGATTTCATGCGGTGGAAATGGGCAAAAATATTGTAATTAGACATTCGTGATAAGTGTGTCATGCATGTGTAAATTGATTGTGCCTTATACTATAAACAATTAAAGATCAAAGCATGTTCCAAGAAAAGTAGTACTAACACCATCTTCGCAAGGTCTCTGCATATTCATGATTTTTTTTTTTTTTTTCTTTTTTCCAAGCACGTCTTCTTTGAACATTTAAGAGTTCCTCTTTCAAATGGGTTCTTCAAAAAAAAAAAAAAAATGCGCAGGAATCTCATAACATTAAAATCACAAATCATGATCTAATAGTTAAAAGCAAATTAGAACAAGAAAAGATTTAGTTTAGTGACATATGCTGTGCCTCTTAAGTACCCTTGTCAGCCATGATTTACTCGGGTAATTGTTCTGTAGTCTCAAAATATCATGTAACATTGTTTACGTAATATTCTAAATCAATTACAAAGTGAAAATTTTTATGGGTAAGACATGATAACTGAATTATCTTGATTAGTTAGTTAAGAAACAAATTTAACAATAATCCACTTAATGTACATGTGTGTTACGAAACTATCTAATAGTTTTCTGATTTACTCCATTAAACAAGCCTAAACTAATAAAAGAAATATATTCAGCCATTCTTCTATCTAGTCAACTAGGAGGTTGAAATTTTTAATAGAAAATGCATTTTATTGTGTCTCTTGGATTAATTTACCAGTGTTTTGCATTGATCAAGACATATTTTATGAACATGGGCAACAAATGCTCTTGTCCAAATGTTCAACCAAGTTGATTAATTTCTCTTAACTTAACAAGTTTTTTTCCCAATTACTTAGTCCATTAATTTAAAAGTTCTAATACACAGTCAACCATACCGTGCCAATGTAAGCAATAGTTAATCACAAGTTAAAGCAAGGTTGCGAACATGCAAAACAAGAATAATGAGCTTGGGTTGTTTATTAAGTCTGTGACATTTATTTTATGTTAAGCATGATTAGGTAAGCCATATTTAGTAGGGCATGCGTGACATTTTTGCATCTTCAATGAATCAAAATTGAACTCTAATATCAATAATTTTAATTATTATTATTTTTTTTTAGAAAAAGGAAGCAGATGACAAGTTGTTCTTAACATCAATCAAAAACAGGATTATTACTAGATTATTGTGAAAATGCAAAGGAAAAAAAGGATTTGGCTTGCTGATTATTGGTGCTTAGAAGTGGTCTGATTCAATGGTTGAAATAAAGCAAATAAGGGTACAAGAGTTTATAGTACAGAGCCAAAACATGCATTGCATGGAAAGCCTATCCCAGAAGAGATAAATCAATCGACAATGCTACGTAGCTCAAATTTTGTGGCTCAAATGGTTAAAACGACGCTGCTTTTAAGATGAACAACATAAAAATGGCTAAAACGACGTCGTTTTAGCCATTTGAGTCACAAAATTTGAGTTACGAGACATTTTCCTAAATCAAACAAGGTTAGGGGAAAAGGAAGTTTACTATAAATATAGAGCTATTGTTGTACTCATCTATATAGTAAGGAAAATGTTTAAAAATCCTAATAAAATCTCAATAATTTCACTCACAGTGATATGAAATAATAGGTGTTAATTTTTATTTATTACATATTCATTTATGTGGGCTTTACTTCCTTATCATATCATTATGGGTGTATTTGGAGTCTCAAGTGTGGATCTCTAGCATTATTGATATTCTAATGTTATTTTGCTGGTCAAATATATATATACTATTATATTAAGTGAAGGTTAGATTTGGTGGCCAAACTTTTGCTTACTTTTAAACCTTTGACTTTTGGTTTTACCTAAAACGATTCTTACAACTTAAGGAGCATACAATATATAATAAATTTTTTTTTTTTTTTTTTTATTTGAATTGCACACTCATCATGTGTGCCAACTGCTAATACTATGTATAAAGTGAGCACTCATATTGGTGTGTTTAAGTCTTCACTTCTCTATGTGCCAAAGTGGATTTCTCAACTATAAAAAAAGTAGGAGGGGAGGGGGGGAGAGACTCGAACTTAACACCTTAAGTTTGGTAAAAAAACACACAATATAATACTTTTTCGTTTTATTTTTACTTATTTTAATTGCACACGGATGCATGTACCAACCGCTAATATATATATATATAGTAAGAGAGAGAGAGGTGTGTTGAAGTAAGAATATAGATGCAACTAGCAAGATTTGAACGCCAATATTAACTATAGAATTGACAACTTTTAATCAACCCAATTGCAGTATATATCAATATCAACTCTATTGTTATATAATTTTTGTAGAACCGTATAATCAAATCCAATCGAACTGTTTTTTATAGTTCGGTTCTAGTCAGTTTAGTTACAGTTCAATTTTTTTTTTTTTTTAAACTATAGGAACTGATTGGGGTTTACTTTAAAACCGGACAAATCCTATCTATAAACACTCGAACCTAACACCTTAAGTTTGGTAAAAAAAAAACACACAATATAATACTTTTTTTGTTTTATTTTTACTTATTTTAATTGCAGACGGATGCATGTACCAACCACTAATATATATATATATATATATAATAAGAGAGAGAGAGAGAGAGAGGGAGGGGTATGTTGAAGCAAGAATATAGATGCGACTAGCAAGATTTGAACACCAATCTTGACTATAGAATTGACAAATTTTAACCAACCCTACTGCAGTATATATCAATATCGACTCTATTGTTATATAATTTTTGAAGAACCGTATAATCAAATCCAATCGAATTGATTTTTATAGTTCGGTTCTAGTCTTATTATCTAGGCTCAATAGTTTAGTTACAGTTCTATTTTTTTTTTTTTAACTAAAGGAACTGATTGGGGTTTTGGTTTACTTTAGTACTGAACAAATCCTATCTATAAACACTCGTACCAAAAAAAATTATATATTATAACAAAAATTTGTTTGACGATCTATTTTCAAATTTTATTTTTGGAAAATTTTTCATAAAACAACAAATTTAGAACTAAATTTCCAATGCCTATACCCAGATAGAAAATAAAAACAACGCAACAAAGATGAATAAAAATTCCATGCAACTCACCTTTTAAAAAAAACTTAGAAAATTCAAAAGAAAATATATATATATAATAAAAAAGAGATCAAAATTGCCAAATCCATCGAGCTGAACTTTTCTTAGTAAGTGAAAATGATGTGAAACAAGAGTTTATTGGCATTCAAACATGAAAACAGGCTACTCAACACTTTTTCATATTTACTTTGTGAAATTTTTTTTGAACAAAAAAAAAAAGAGAGTAAACAATATGGATTGTGAACATTGCTTTCTGAAAGTAATGTGAAATAGAAGCAAGGACAAGGAGACGCCTTACAAAAGAAAGTTCATTTTAAGAATGGGAAATGCGTGAGACCTCGAATTTGTAGAGCTTGAATGGTGCGAAAATATTCTCTTACCGGTAAGAGAATATAAAAAACACTCTAAAACGACGTCGTTTTGAGATTTCGAGCCATTCGCACCTCTTGATTTTCGAGGTACCTAGCAGTGCTGTTTAAGAATAGTGACTCATCAAATACTTTTTTGAAAGTTAGCTTTTAACTTTTAATTTATTTAGAGTCACATCATTTTTCATATTTTTTACAAATAAAAAGATAAAAAAATCAAAAAAAGTCAAAAAAATCCAATTTTTAACTAACTTTCCAAATCACTCTTATGTCTCAATTTTTAAGCAGCTAGAGTGTACAAACACATGTGCATGTTGAAATTTCTTATTCAAACTCTTTCTTTTTTTGGGGAATTTTTATTATGCATCTCTTTTCTAGACAATTCTTAAGTGTTCGAGTACATACTTATGGTAGCCGAATAAAAGTAGATACAGATAGGCAGTGTATATTTTCCCAATCTGTGCATAGTATGCATTTGGCCCTGCCCCTGACGTTTCAGACGCCGAATAAGTCGATCAGGGGGCCGATTAACAGTTGGAACACGGTATGATGGGGAGGGGGCCGAGTGAATAAGTACATGACAAATCAAGAGCGGACCCTACCTAGAAGACCAGGAGTGTTTATAAATAGAAGAACGACGAACAAGAAGAGATATGTGAGAATTAGTAAGTATAACTTAAGACACACGCAATCTAGACAGCATACACTGACTTATTCGTCGGAGTGCTAATTCCGGCACCCCGACCGGAGTGTTCATTCTTTTTCAGGCTACCAGCTGAGGGTCTCGAGCGTTCCATTGGATCCAAAGAGTATTTCCAAACCACTTTCCCCAATTGGCGTCATCTGTGGGAATAATCAAACATATCCATGGCGGGCATAACGGAAGACCCTCCGATAGTCACTGACGAGACCACACAATGAGACGGCCTCACTCCAACAAACATGCTTAGACCGAAGATTATTGCCACAAAACATGCCTTGAACTTCGACTCACCCTCGACTTCAGCACATGAGACAATGCAAGCGATCATGGAACAAGCAAAGCAAAACGAACAGAGGTTGGAGAACATGATTGCTGAGAACGAACGTCTCCGTCAGGATTTGGCCTTGGAAGTGATGAAGTCCAAACAAGCTGCACGCCAAGATCTGAAACGACCTCTGAGGACAGGTGGTCGACGACCTCGAGCCCGACAACAAGACACTGACAGCGACTTTGACTCATTATCCTTGGAGCCCAAGAGGAAGGGACGACCCGAAACTACCAGTTCCTCTGAAGAGAGTCCATGTATAAGGCATAAGCGTCGACGACGAAATGGTTCAGACGAAGAGGACCAGCACGATCCCTTTGTGCGACGAATCGCAAAGGCAGTTTTACCCAAGAAGTTCAAAGCCCCATTGTTCACCTTGTACGACGGGAAATCGGACCCCACTGATCATATCCGTCATTTTAAGAAAGCCATGACGCTGCATGCAGACGACGAGGCTCTCATGTGCAGAATATTTCCGAGCAATTTGGGTCCATTGGCCATCAGATGGTATTATAAATTGGAGCCTGCGTCGATTAAGAGTTTCCATCAACTATAGAAATGCTTCAGGGCAAGATTTATCACCAACAAGGTCCAGCCGAAGCAAGCCTACTCTCTCTAGGCAATACAGATCCAGCTGGGAGAAACTTTACGAGTGTATTCGGAGCGTTATTGGGAATACTTCAATCTTGTCGATAATGCTTGCAACGACTCCAAGGCCATTACCGCCTTTAAAATGGGTTTGCATCCTGATAGTGCTCTCAGCAGTTTCTTGACTAGAAGACCCCCCAAAACAGTCTGGTCGTTAATGAAGAAAGTTGAGGAATGCTACAAAGTGGAAGATGACGCCTATGGGTTAAAGTTTAAACATGGCTAACAAGACAGCCCCTTCTGAAATTACTCAGTCGTTAAATTATGTACCACTTCAGAGCCCTGAACCACGGCATTGGGCTAAGTAAGACAAGAGACGGGATTCTCGCCGATCAAGCGACCAATACTCCTATCGAGCAAATGAACAACTGCAAGTCGATAGTAGGCGCACAAGGCCCGCATACAAGAAATATACAGAGTTATCAGAGCCGATTAGCGCGGTTATGTCCAAAGTCCAACACCTTCCGTTCTTCAATTGGCCGTCCAAAATGGTAGGACCTCCTGACACGAGAAGACGGGATAGGCGGTACGAGTATCACAAGGATTATGGCCATGATACCGAGAGTTGTTATGCATTAAAGGATCACTTGGAGGAATTGGTACGAGATGGTCAGCTACAATAGTACGTCCGAAAAGGCAACTCAACCAAAACAGTAGCCTTAAAACAGGATTCACCTCCCCTCGGCGTGATCCACATGATATACAGCCTGCCAATGTCATCCGCGATGCATACGATTTAATCGAATCCCGACCCTCAAAATCAACTCACTCCGGCTAAACGGCCCCATGAAGGTGCGAGCATTGCTTTCGATGATTCAGATTTGGCCGGAGTGACACTTCCCCACATCGATCCCTTGGTAATCGAGTTACATGTAAACCGATTCACCGTTGAGCGCAAACTTATTGATCCGGGGAGCACATCGGAAGTTATGTATTACAAGACATTCACCAAACTCGGCTTCTCCAAATCGGATCTTTCTCCAGGTCCTTATCTACTATTCGGCTTCAACGCCAATCCAGAATACCCATTGGGGAAAATCACACTGCCCGTTCGAACGGGTTCCTGAACAGTGGATGTGAAATTCTTGGTCGTCAAGTTGCCATCGCCACATAATCTTATCATGGGGCGAACTTGGTTGCATACTATGCAGGCCATACCAAGCACCTATCATCAGCTGCTACGCTTCCCGACAGAACGCGGCATTGAGCAAATCCGCGGCTCCCAGAAATTGGCACAAGCATGTTATCTTCTTGCTGGAAAGATGCCAAAAGAGTTGCAAGTGAATTCTATTGAGGTGCCGGATCGAGAGAGCCTCGACGATGTTGGGCGGCTCCCAAGTGAAAAGGCCACAGAAGCCCTAGATCGAGTTGAAATTGACGGAAATCCAGACAGGTTCTTCATGGTCGGCGTCTCCCTGAATCAAGCTGACAGACTGCAGCTAATTTCCTTCCTACTCGACAACCTTGATGTATTTGCGTGGATTCCATATGAGATGCCGGGTGTAGATCCGTCTATTTCACAGCACTGTTTAAATGTTGACCTTAAATGCAAGCCGATTATTCAGAAAAGCCAGCGGTCAGCCGCAAAGCACACTGTCGCCGTTGTTGAAGAGGTTGACCAGTTGCTTGACGCTGGGGCAATCAGGAAAGTGACCTACCCTACATGGCTCTCAAATACTATGGTTGTGAAGAAGAAAAATGGGACTTGGCGAGTCTGCGTTGATTTCATAGACCTAAACAAAGCCTACCCCAAGGATTGTTTTCCCCTCCCCAGAATAGACCAACTTGTCGATGCGACGGCACGCCATCAGCGTATAAACTTCCTCAATGCTTACAGAGGCTACCATCAAATTGCCATGCATCCGGAGGATCAAGACAAAACTGCATTCCTTACCCCAAGAGGAACCTATTGCTATAAGGTTATGCCTTTTGGGCTGAAGAATGCAGGGGCAACTTACCAAAGACTAGTCACTGCCATGTTCAAGGAGCAACTCGACCACACTATGGAAGTGTACATTGACGATATGGTGGTCATGTCCAAAGAAGAGCAAACTCATCTAGCCAATCTGGAAGAAACATTCGGTATTTTACGCAAATACAAAATGAAGCTGAACGCTTCCAAATGTGCGTTTGGGATCGGCTCTGGCAAATTCTTGGGTTACATTGTCAACCACCGAGGAATCGAAGCCAACCCGAGGCAAATCACAGCAATCTTGGAGCTCGGCTCCCCTCAATCAGTGAAAGAGGTTTAAAAGTTTATGGAGATAGCCGTCGTACTTAACAGGTTCATCAGTCGGTCCACAGATCATTGCCGACAATTCTTCCATATACTACAGCAGGGCAAGGCTTTTGAACGGATCACCGAGTGCAAAGCCGCTTTCAATGGCCTCAAGACCTACCTCCGATCAGTTCCACTCTTGACAACACTTTCGACAGGTGACCTGCTCATTTTTGTATCTGGCAGTTTCCGACCGGGCCGTCAGCGCCATACTGATAAAAGAAGAGCTAGGAAAGCAGCGGCCAGTGTATTATGTGAGCAAGACAATGGTTGACACCGAAACACGCTAGCTTCCGTTAGAAAAACTCATTCTAGCCCTTGTCATGGTAGCGAGAAAGCTGATGCATTACTTTCAAGGGTATACCATCGAGGTACTAACGGATTACCCTTCTACGATACTCCATAGTGCGTACATCGTGGTGCGTTTCAAAGTGGGCTCTTGAACTCGGCCAGTACGATATTTAGTTTCTGCCTAGGACCTTGATCAAGGGACAGGTGCTTGCCGACTTTGTGGTCGAATTCACTAAGGGTCTTGTCGACTTCAAGGTTGATGAAATTCGACCTAAGCCGAACTAGAGAATTTATGTTGGGGACATTTGGCAGTTGTACTGTGATGGATCATCCAATCAACGGGGCAGTGGAACCGGAGTAGTAATCATGACTCCCAACGGCGCAATAATTGAGTAGGCCGTCAAACTCGGCTTCGAAGCATCAAATAACGAGGCCGAATACGAAGCTCTTCTAACCGGTTTGCGGAATGCACATCTTTTGGGTGCTCGGCGTTTACTTGTATTTTACAATTCAAAACTGGTGATCAATCAGCTAAAGGGGAAGTAAGCGGCCAAAAATGACCGTATGGCGGCTTACATGAAAACGGCTAACTCCTTACTGGAAAAATTTGACCATCATGAATTGAATCAAATAACACGTGATCAGAACACACATACAGATGCCCTGGCTTGCCTAGCCTCTGCTATTAACTCAGAGATTAAACGGACCATCGAAGTAGGTTTCATCCCGGAGCCAAGCATTGGCCCTTCGGAGGAAGTCCAGGTCAATGTCATAGAGTCAAGATCGAGTTGGATGGACCCTATTGCTGCATTCCTATCTTTCGAACAGCTCCCAGCGAACAAGAAAAAAGCACACAAGCTGCGAAACAAAGCTCTGCGATACTACTTGGATCCGCAAGGAAAGCTTTATAAAAAATCCCTTTCTAGTCCATACCTGGAATGCGTGCATCCAGACAAAGTTGAAGAGCTTTTGACTGAAATAGATGAAGGCAGGTGGGGTGCACATTCTGGCGGGCACTCTTTGGCCCATCGAGCTGTGACACAAGGGTATTACTAGCTGACAATAAGAGTCGATGCCGAGTGTTACATGAAAAAGTGCGAACAGTGCCAGAAGTTCTCTCCTCTAATTCACCTGCCTGCTGAAGAGTTAAGCTCCATAACCAGCCCTTGGCCGTTCGCTCAATGGGGACTCGACATCGTCGGACCGCTGCCTCGTAACCTGGGTAACAAGCGATTTCTGATCATCGCAACTAATTATTTCACGAACTGGGTAGAAGCGGAGGCACTAATACACATCCGAGATACCGACGTAAAGCGTTTTGTATAGAGAAATATCATAACGTGGTTCAGTATTCCCAAAACACTTATATCAGACAACGGCACCCAGTGTGATTATGGAGTCTACCGAGAGCTTTGTAACGAGTATGGTATTCGGCCCTACTTCTCCACCCCGGCTTATCCACAGAGTAATGGTCAAGCTGAAGCCTCCAATAAAACCATTTTAGATGGCATCAAAAAAAGGCTGGAGAAGGTGAAAGGCCGATGGGTTAAAGAACTGCCGAGTGTATTATGGGCTCATCGCAAAACACCGAGACGGTCCATCGGGGAAACGCCGTTCGCTTTGTGCTTCGGAACACAGGCAATTATCCCCTTGGAGATTGGTCTCCCAACCTTGAAATCAAAAGTTTTTGATATGGGCCGAAACGATATGATGCTGACTTTGGATTTGACTCTGATTGAAAAACGAATAGACCGTGCCCTTGCCACCATGGCACTGCACCAGCAGCAGCTTGCTAAGCCGTATAACCAACGCGTTCAGCTACACCGCTATATACCAAGCGAATTGGTCCTAAAGAAAGTGCTTCTAGCTGCCAGGAAGCCGACTAACGGAAAGTTAGACCCTAACTGGGACCGCCTCTACCAGATCGACTTAGTCGCGAGAACAGGGGTTTATCGGCTCAAAGACATGTTTGGCAGAAGTCTGCCACAGCCATGGAATTCCACGCATTTACCTAAATTCTATCATTGACCCGACCTGTGGGGCATGATACTTGTTCTGAATGGTTCACCATGTACATATTTCATTTTTGTAATGCAAAGTTTCTCGTTTTCTCATCGCGAAATTGAGTTCAAAAGCTTTCGGATTCGGAGCCCCATTTGTCCATGACACTTTTGGGCCGATTAAGCCTCCGGATTCGGAGCGCCCTTCGTGGATATCACGATTGGCCAAACTAAGTCTCCAGATTCGGAGCATCATTGGTGCATGACACCTTTAGGCCGATTAAGCCTCCGGATTCGGAGTGCTCTTCGTGGATATCACGATTGGCCAAATTAAGTCTCCGGATTCGGAGCCCTATTGGTACATGACACCTTTAGGCCGATTAAGCCTCCGGATTCGGAGCGCCCTTCATGGATATCACGATTGGCCAAACTAAGTCTCCGGATCTGGAGCCCCATTGGTGTATGACACCATTGGGCCGATTAAGCCTCTGAATTCGAAGCACCCTTCGTGGATATCACGATTGGCCAAACTAAGTCTTCAGATTCGGAACCCTATTTGTGCATGACACCTTTGGACCGATTAAGCCTCCGGATTCGGAGCGCCCATCGTGTCACGATTGGCCAAGCTAAGTCTCCGAATTCGAAGCCCCATTCATGCATGACACTTATGGGCCGAATAAGACTCCGGATACGAAGCCCCATTCGTGCATGACACGTTTGGGCCGAATAAAACTCCGGATTCAAAACACCCTTCGCGGATATCACGATTGGCCAAGACAAAAAGCCTCCGCACTCCGAGCCCCATCCGTGCATAACACATTTGGGTCAAATAAGACTTCGGATTCGGAGCGCTCTTCACGATGAAATTTAAAGCATACAAACATTCAAAAAGAAATGCTTAATTAAGTTGAGTCAACGCAAACCATATAAACAAATTAAAACATGCAAGCATTCAAAACGAAGTGAGTTCTTAAATCGATTGATTCACACAAAGTGTATTAATACAAGTTGAAATACGCTAACATTTGAAATAGAGCGTCTTATTAATTTAGAAAATAAATACATAATTCGCACTCAATCTACATATAATCATTACAAGGTCTTCTTTTACTCGGCGGCTCCCTCATTATCACTCTTCTCAATTTCGAAAGTGAAAACGAGAAAATCATCTCACTGGTACAGCGGGGACGCCGAATTCACACCTGCTGCCTGAAGAGCCTTAGCTCCCTGAAGTGCCTTAATCCAACCGATTTAAATCCACAATTTTCATATCGGCAAACTTCCTCGCCGAAGTTTCTCCTTGGTCTTCTATTCTCGACCTTCGACCTTCATGAAAGCCTTTTTCATAGGCCATGGACCTCGCAGTCTCAATCGCAAACATACTAGCCATGTTATGATCAGCAATGGCATGACGTATTAGCCTCTTGGTCACCCTCTCTTCCACAACCGAGTTAGGATGGCTGGCCGATTGAGACTCGACAGACTTGATTTTCCTTAGTTCACGCTCGGCCTTCTCCGCTCGAGCTTCTAAGTTCCAAATGCGTTTATCTCTCTGTTCTATATCCCGCCGAGCGGCGCGAAGACGCATGCCGATTTCATAAGCGGTGTACAGCTCCTTCATCGCCTCATGCATGCCTTCACGAAACACTTTGAAATCCTGCCGACCTACCATCGATTGCTGGACTTCGGATGGAAAAATCTGTCGAGCGAACTCGACTACCACATTTGGATCACAAACGATTGAATCCACCTCTGTCATTGGTCTATTCTCCACGAAGATCGCAAAACTCAATGGGCGTGGTGTCGCATCGGATTCCCTTCCAGAACGGGGTTGAGGAGATCTGCCACGTGGCTGCTTGTCCCTCTTGGGCGACCTACTTCGACGATGAGGAGATTGGCATCTCTCTCGATCCCTTGAAGTCCTACTTCCGTTGCGCATAGGTTCGCCACTTCGATTCATATCTCCTTCCAGCTCAGCTAATGTTCTCGCCTCTTCTCTGTTGTTGAAAGTCTATTTGACATTCACACTTGTTAAACCTTCCTCAATGAACTGGACTCAATTACTGACTCTGAGCATATAAATAGGACCTTCATGCACGAAGTACACGCCCCATTTATTCCTTACGGGGGCAGCACCTCCAAGGTGATCTCATTAATATTAAAACCTCAATAGCCCGGCGCCGATTGATTCATATGCCCCAACCGCCCCATGAACCTCTGTTGTTCAGCGTTCTAGTTCATGAACCAGCTAGGGAAATAGCAGATTCATTAATCAAGTCGGCGTATTTGCCCCAGCTGTCCCATGAACCTCTGTTAGTCGGCTTTCCAGTTCATGAACCAGCTGGGCAAGGGAAGATTCATCAATTTAATCGGCGTATTTGCCCCAGCCGCCCTATGAACCTCTTTTATTCGGCGTTCTAGTTCATGAACCAGCTAGGGCAAGGGCAGATTCATCAATCAACTCGGCGTATTTGCCCCAGCCGCCCCATGAACCTCTGTTATTCGGCGTTCTAGTTCATGAACCAGCTGGGGCAAGGACATATTCAGCAATCTAGTCAGCTTCAGTGCCCCAGCCGCTCCATGAATCGATTTATCAGTATAATATTCATGAGTTCATTTTATTCAGCTTTCCAGTTCATGAACCAGCTGGGGCAAGAGCAGATTCATCAATCTAGTCAGCTTAAGTGCCCCAGCCGCTCCATGAATCGATTTATCAGTACAATATGCATGAGTTCATTTTATTCGGCTTTCTAGTTCATGAACCAGCTGGGGCAAGGGCAGATTCATCAATCTAATCGGCTTATGTACCCCAGTCGCCCCATGAACTGATATATCAGCACCTCATGAATTCATTTTTATTCAGATTCATCAATCAAATTCATTAATAAAATCGGCTAATAAGTTCGTCGTCTCACGTAGTCGTGACATTTTGTTCTAACTGCTGATTCTTTTAATTATGTACTCATATAACAAACAGTATAAGCAATAACTTGAGAGCATAGAAAATTTTCATTTATAAATTGGACGCTAACAGCGGACATTTTACACATGAAAATCGGTTAACATCCAAAAAAGATGAAAATCTACTAACAAAAAACTGTGCATCTAAGATGCCTACCAAAAATGAAAATATGCCTTGATCATTCCTCAAGGTCAGACGCCAGCGCGTCAACGTCCACTTGCTCGTATGGAATCGGCTATGCCAATGTCACATTCGTAGCAGCGAGGGCTTTGACCCAGCCGTGTTTGAAGCCCCGATTCTCAAACTTCGATACTTCATCTGCGTAGCTTTCCAAGGCGGCCTCTTGCCCAGCTTGGAACGCTTTAGAAATCTCGGAGTCGGCCTTTTCCCTTGCCTTCTTCGATTCCTCCAAGTCTGCTTCTAGCTTGGCGATTGCCTCCTGGGCTAACGCAAGCGCCTCCTCGCTAGCCTTTGCCTTTTCCTCGACAGCAAGCCTTAACTGATCGAAATTTCTAGCTCGCTTGGCCTCCAAGTTGGCTTTGGCACGTTCTACCACCGCTTGCGCTGCCTCATAATCGGCCCTTTGAGAGACCGCCATAACCTTGTTTTGTTCATTTTCAATTTCGGCTTTCAATAGGCTGATCTGTTCTATGGCGTCGTGTTGACGACGACCCATCTCGACTATCCTGTCCACCGCTTACAAAACAAAGAAACAATAAACAAATAATTAGAAAAATATTTACAAATGTGCATGCGTAAAGACAGAAGATTGCAGATAAGACAAGTAACGTACCGATAGGGCCGACTGAGTAGCCAAAGCAATTAGCATCAGATCTGGCTCCCCTCGAAATACGGCCCTGTCGACCGGCAGGGATATGGAAGAGGCCATGCTCAAGGCCACAGCTGGGTCCCTCAAAGCCGAGGAATCTGAGGAAATCGGCATATTTCTGACCCTTGGTTGAATCATGAATGGAAGGACCAAATCCAACTTCTTAACTCGGGGCCGTTTATCGCTTTGGTCCTCTTCGTGCTCGGCCACTCAATCGGTAGGGCACTTTTCGCCCCTTTGTTCACCTTCGTTGGCTTGCCCCAGTTGCTCCATCTCGGCCGTTTCAGGGTGAGCCATCTCTTCGGCAGTAACCAGAGGAGTAGACTTAACGACCATGGCCGGTGTAGACTCAACGACTGCGGGGGGTGGAGTTTCGATTGACGGGCCTCGGCCTCGCTGGTACCATCCTCTCGGCGTTCTTCTTCCACGCAAGTTATGGCGATTCTCAACTATATCCTCCGGATAAGCACCGGAAGATCTCCTAAGTTTGTAAAATGTCCTCAAAGACGTCCCTCTCACGGACGTGGATGGAGGGTGGGACAAATTGATCCGGCCTCCTCAAACGCCGAATTGAGGCTTTGTCTACCTCGGTTCCCAATTGGTCCGGTCCTCGGCGTCGATCGACTACTTGTTCCTCTGCGTGTTCCGAATCAGAGGCTTCTAAACCGATCTCCTTTAGACTTTTAAAGCTGGGGAAGATGAGGGCTGTAAGTTGATCTTCGCCTCTTGGAACTGGAATATGGTCTGCTGCCGAAAACGTTGCGTAGGACGGCGCACAGCGCAAAAGAATATGGGTCGCCTTTTCTTGCTTCTGAAGATTTGGACGGCCAACGAATTGCAGAGTGATTTTAATGTCCGCAAGTACAACGTCGTCGGCAGAAACCAACACTTTCTTCAACTCGTTACCTGCGCAAACAAAACGGTAAGTACATGAAAGGAGAGCCGAATACACATGTGAAAATATAAGCATCTAGAATGAGCTATACGGCCACCTGGACCGCCTTTTCGCCTTGGCACGGGATCTAGGCGATCTTCACCTCGCCAATTCCCGCTGTTTTAAACAACGACCATCACATTGTCAACACACTTGCTAGAGCTGGCAAGCATGGTTACTAAATGATGATCAGTGTCCTTGGCCCTAAGAAAATAGCGTCCTAGACGGCCAGTGGACTTGGCTAAGACATAGCAATGCCGAATCGCAGGAATGCCTAGGTTAATCCTAAGACGACGGTTTAACTCTATGATCCCCATTATGATGCGAAAAAAATTCACGTTAGGCTAGGAAGGGATTAGGCCCCAATGTCGAAAGACGGCTCTCAAAAACGGATGAAGAGGAAAACGAACGCCGCCTTCAACAATCGATAGGAGAGGAAAGATGATTGTGCTTTCGTCGATCCTCTGCATATCGATGGTGTTGTCTTCCACGAGTGACAGATGATGAACGCCATCGAATGGAACAATGAAGTCGGAAGCCGGAAATCTGATCCGGAGAAAGGAGTGCTTTCAAATTTTTTGCCATCGTAGCCAGCCTAAAGATTATGCAAAACTAATAGTAAACGAGAAAATGGTATTGGAAGTGAAAGAGAAGAGAACTTACAAGGAGCGGAAGGGATAATAAGAGACAGAAGAGAGTTGCAGAGGTCGCGAGGTGGAGGAGTTCTACTAGACGGCGAACCAAAAAATCTTGAGTATTCAAAGTATACATTCGAAGAGACAAAATTTTAAACCACATTAAATGGAGGAAGCGTACAAAGAGGCGGGAACTTGTAATGATGACTAGAAAACATGTGCATTCTAACACGCTTTGGAATAAGGTTAACCGCCGAATTTTTGACTTTTCAATATCGAAGCCAAACACGCCGACTAAACAGAGTTAGTGGGGTGTTCGGGGGCCAATTGTGGAGCCAAATAAAAGCAGACGCAGATAAGTAGTGTATATTTTCCCAATCGGTGTATAGTATACATTCGGCCCTGCCCTTGACGTTTTAGATGCCGAATAAGTCAATCAGGGGGCCGATTAAAAGTTGGAACACAACATGATGGGGAGGGGGCCGAGTGAATAAGTACATGACAGATCAAGAGCGAGCCCTACCTAGAAGACCAGGAGCGTATATAAATAGAAAAACAACGAACAAGAAGAGGTATGTGAGAATTAGTACACTTAACTTAAGACACACGCAATCTGGAGAGCATACGCTGACTTATCCGTCGGAGTGTTAATTTCGGCACCCCCGACTGGAGTGTTCATTATTTTTCAGGCTACCAGCTGAGGGTCTCGAGTGTCCCATTAGATCCAAAGAGTATTTCCAAACCACTTTCCCCACAATAGTTAAAAGCAAATTAGAACAAGAAAAGATTTAGTTTAGTGACATATGCCATGCCTCTTAAGTACCCTTGTCAGCCATGATTTACTCGGGTAATTGTTCTGTAGTCTCAAAATATCATGTAACATCGTTTATGTAATATTCTAAATCAATTACAAAGTGAAAATTTTTATTGGTAAGACATGATAACTGAATTATCTTGGTTAGTTAGTTAAGAAACAAATTTAACAATTATCCACTTAATGTACATGTGTGTTACGAAACTATCTAATAGTTTTCTGATTTACTCCATTAAACAAGCCTAAACTAATAAAAGAAATATATTCAGCCATTCTTCTATCTAGTCAACTAGGAGATTGAAATTTTTAATAGAAAATGCATTTTATTGTGTCTCTTGGATTAATTTACCATTGTTTTGCATTGATCAAGACATATTTTATGAACATGGGCAACAAATGCTCTTGTCCAAATGTTCAACCAAGTTGATTAATTTCTCTTAACTTAACAAGTTTTTTTCCCAATTACTTAGTCCATTAATTTAAAAGTTCTAATACACAGTCAACCATACCGTGCCAATGTAAGCAATAGTTAATCACAAGTTAAAGCAAGGTTGCGAACATGCAAAACAAGAATAATGAGCTTGGGTTGTTTATTAAGTCTGTGACATTTATTTTATGTTAAGCATGATTAGGTAAGCCATATTTAGTAGGGCATGCGTGACATTTTTGCATCTTCAATGAATCAAAATTGAACTCTAATATCAATAATTTTAATTATTATTATTTTTTTGTAGAAAAAGGAAGCAGATGACAAGTTGTTCTTAACATCAATCAAAAACAGGATTATTACTAGATTATTGTGAAAATGCAAAGGAAAAAAAAGGATTTGGCTTGCTGATTATTGGTGCTTAGAAGTGGTCTGATTCAATGGTTGAAATAAAGCAAATAAGGGTACAAGAGTTTATAGTACAGAGCCAAAACATGCATTGCATGGAAAGCCTATCCCAGAAGAGATAAATCAAACAAGGTTAGGGAAAAGGAAGTTTACTATAAATATAGAGCTATGGTTGTACTCATCTATATATTAAGGAAAATGTTTAAGAATCCTAATAAAATCTCAATAATTTCACTCACAATTATATGAAATAATAGGTGTTAATTTTTATTTATTACATATTCATTTATATGGCTTTACTTCCTTATCATATCATTATGGGTGTATTTGGGATCTCAAGTATGGATCTCTAGCATTATTGATATTCTAATGTTATTTTGCTGGTCAAATATATATATATATACTATTCTATTAAGTGAAGGTTAGATTTGGTATCTAAACTTTTGCTTACTTTTGAACCTTCGACTTTTGGTTTTACCTAAGAAGATTCTTACAACTTAAGGAGCATACAATATATAATAAATATTTTATTTTATTTTTATTTATTTGAATTGCACACTCATCATGTGTGCCAACTGCTAATACTATGTATAAAGTGAGCACTCATATTGGTGTCTTTAAGTCTTCACTTCTCTATGTGCCAAAGTGGATTTGTCAACTATAAAAAAAAAAAAAAGAAGGGGGAGGGGGGGTTAAGTCTCAAACTTAACACCTTAAGTTTGGTAAAAAAACACACAATATAATACTTTTTCGTTTTATTTTTACTTATTTTAATGGCACACGGATGCATGTACCAACCGCTAATATATATATAGTAAGAGAGAGAAAGAGAGAGAGAGGCATGTTGAAGCAAGAATATAGATGCGACTAGCAAGATTTGAACACCAATATTGACTATAGAATTGACAAATTTTAATCAACCCAATTGCAGTATATATCAATATCAACTCTATGGTTATATAATTTCTGTAGAACCGTATAATCAAATCCAATCGAACTGTTTTTTATAGTTGGGTTCTAGTCAATTTAGTTACAGTTCAATTTTTTTTTTTTTTAAACTATAGGAACTGATTGGGGTTTACTTTAAAACCGGACAAATCCTATCTAAACACTCGAACCTAACACCTTAAGTTTGGTAAAAAAAAACACACAATATAATACTTTTTTTTGTTTTATTTTTACTTATTTTAATTACAGACAGATGCATGTACCAACCGCTAATATATATATATATATATAATAAGAGAGAGAGAGAGAGAGAGAGGGTATGTTGAAGCAAGAATGTAGATGAGACTAGCAAGATTTGAATACCAATCTTGACTATAGAATTGCCAAATTTTAACCAACCCAACTGCAGTATATATCAATATCAACTCTATTGTAATACAATTTTTGAAGAACCGTATAATCAAATCCAATCAAATTGTTTTTTATAGTTCAGTTCTAGTCTTATTATCTAGGCTCAATAGTTTAGTTATAGTTCTATTTTTTTTTTTTAACTAAAGGAACTGATTGGGGCTTTGGTTTACTTTAATACCAGACAAATCCTATCTATAAACACTCGTACCAAAAAAAATTATATATTATAAAAAAAAAAATTGTTTGACGATCTATTTTCAAATTTTATTTTTTGGAAAATTTTTCGTAAAACAACGAATTTAGAACTAAATTTCCAATGCCTATACCCAGATAGAAAATAAAAACAACGCAACAAAGATGAATAAAAATTCCAGGCAACTCACCTTTTTTAAAAAAAAAATTAGAAAATTCAAAAGAAAAATATATATATATATATATAAAATAAAAAAGAGATCAAAATTGCCAAATCCATCAAGCTGAACTTTTCTTAGTAAGTGAAAATGATGTGAAACAAGAGTTTATTGGCATTCAAACATGAAAACAGGCTACTCAACACTTTTTCATATTTACTTTGTGAAATTTTTTTTTTGACAAAAAAAAAAGAGAGTAATGTGAAATAGAAGCAAGGACAAGAAGACGCCTTACAAAAGAAAGTTCATTTTAAGAATAGTGACTCATCAAATACTTTTTTGAAAGCTACCTTTTAACTTTTAATTTATTTTGGATCACATCACTTCTTACATTCTTTACAAATAAAAAGACAAAAAAATCAAAAAAAGTCAAAAAAACTAATTTTTAACTAACTTTCCAAATCACTCTTATGTCTCAATTTTTAAGCAGCGAGGGTGTACAAACACATGTGCATAATTTGAGTAAGTTCTCACAAATATATGTAAGTTATCTCACAAAATCGTGTAAGTTTTCACAAATATACGTAAGTTAATTCATAAAAATTTGAGAAATCACAATTTACGTATATTTGTAAGAATTTATGCAATTTTGTGAGATAACTTATATATATATATATATATCTCTGAGAATTTACGCAAATATATATGATATGTATTTTGCACACCCAAACATTCCCCTTTTTTCTGGAACTTTCAAACAAAGCATTAAAAGTAGTCGTACCTATTAATTTGACAAAATAATTTTCTAACCCACTATGGTTTGAACAACGGACATTATGGCTTGCATTCAAAGTAGTGTGGTCATGCCAGAGTATGCAATGATAATGCATGTGAGGCTCATTCAGGCACTATCCCTTAACAATTATACTAGGAGTTGTCTCGTGTGCATAGATCTTTTTCTTTGTAATTGTGAGAAGTTGATTGAATTCAAAATCTAAAAAATGAAATATTTTTGTGTTTACTTATTTGCCCTAAAGTTTGTGAAATAGAATCAGTCACTAGTGGAGAAAATTTGACAAAAAAAATAGCATGACGCTTATACCAACTCTAGTGTTCACATTATGTAATAGAATAGATATGTATATTTACAAACGATAAACTTCTTTAAAATAGGGTTAAATTAGACCTATATTCTAATATAATAGTGAACTCATATATGTATATCAACTCTAGTGTTCACATTATATAATAGAACAAATACATATATATGCAAACGATAAACTTCTTTAAAAAAGGGTTAAATTAAAACTATATTATAGTAGAATAAACTCTGAAGATGCTCCATCCCTAGCAAGCACTACTAGAGTTGTATGTTTAGCTAACCAAAATTTCGTCATAAAAACTCAAAAATGGTCTCAAAAAATCTTTTACGCTGTGTTTGATTATTTGGAGAGGAATTTGGAAAGGGAAAGGAAAAGGTGTGTGAAATTATGTGAAATGTAAGCATATTTTTTTCACAATTCATTTATTTTTTTCATTTCTCTTTTCAAATCTCTCCTCAGATCCCTCAACCAAACACAGTATTAGAGTCGTTGCTAATTTCGCCACTAAAACGTCATCTGGGATGTGATGCTCGTTGCAAAAAGTAGGCCACCAGGGACCATTGTAATTTGTTGTGAAAAGATGGATTTTTGCAACCAATATTTTCCATAGCAAATGTACAAAATCATACCTAATCACCTAGTTAATTGAGGACCAACAGTCTAAGAAATAGGTTTGGGATAACCTACAAAATTCAAAAAATTACTAAAAAAAAGTCAAAAAAACCTTGCTTGGTTGCTGTTTTCAGAAAACAGTTTTCAAAAAATTCTACTTTCTTATTTTTCATGTTTTTTTGTTTTTACTGAATTTTTTTAATATTTTAAACAATTTTTTTACTTTTTAGACACACCTAACATAAATACACCTAAAAAGTAAAAAAATTGTAAAAAAATCTTTAAAATTCACTAAATACCAAAAATACAAAAAAATACAAGAATTCAAGACATTTTTGTATTTTTATGTATTTATTAATTTTTTAGAATATTTTTTCACAAATTTTTTACTTTTTAGATACATCTAACTAAGGTGCATCTAAAAAAGTAAAAAAAAATATTTAAAATTTAAAAAATATTCACTAAAAACAAAAGAATACGAAAACCAAAAAACTCAGTTTTCAAAAAATTTAATCCAGAAAACTCAAACCAAACACAGTGTATACTATTTGGGAAGCTTGTGAGAGAAGCTTAAACGGCAAAATTATTATTTTGCCCTTCGAATTCAATTACTCAAAAGTTAAAAAGTCAACAAAGATAGAATGGTCATTTTAATTTTACTACAATATTTTTTTACACATATTTTAGTTAAAGTTAAAAAGTTATTTCAAACATACATCTTTTTTTTTTCTCTACTTTTTTAGTCAAAAAGTGTACTTCGCACATCCCAAACAACCGTAAAAAATTACTAAAAAAAATTAAAAAGTCCTTACTATTTGGGGGAAGTCTAGAGAGCAAAATTATTATTTTACCCTTTGAATTCAACTATCTAAAAGTCAAAAAGTCATCAAGGGTAGAATGGTCATTTTGATTTTACAATAATATTTTATTACACATTTTTTCATAAAAAGTCGAAAAGTCATCCAAACATACATCTTCTTTTTTTTTTTTAACCAAAAAATTAAAAAATACACTTATCTAACACATCCCAAACAACTTTGAAAAGATGAGACTTCTCCGCAATAAATTTTTTTAGAAGATGAGACTTCTCGACAATAAATTTTTTTAAATTTTTCTTGTAAACATTAAACAACAGGCTAAATGACCTAATGGTTAAGCCACCCTGTTTATTGCACAAGTTAACACCTAAGTAGATGAGGACCAACTACACCTATTGTACAAGTACCTAACTGGTCAAGTCTTGGCAATAAAGCTTTGCTTTAGTTTGGCAAATAAGGAAAATTATTAGGTATTTCTAGAACACCCACTATAAAATGTGTTTATACTCATTGAAAAATGTTTGGGAGTTCTAATTTTTGTGACTCAAATGGTTCAAAATTGCATACTCGTTTACTAATCATCATTCATTATGTTCTATCATATTCCTCAATCACCCACTATAAAATTATAAATCTCACATTCTCCACCATTCATAATACTTTGAAATACCACATAACTATATACCAGAAATACTCAATAACTTCCTACTAAGTAATTCGGTGAATGAAAATTTAATTTATTAATCTTTTAAACTCTTTTTCTTCAAGTATTACATATACATTGTATGTTGAAACTCTTGGAATTCAATTCCCATTACTATTTTTGTGTTACTCTTTAATTTTCTAAAGTAATTTTGTCTCACTCAAAAAGGAAAAAACAGTAATAACAAGGAATGAATCTTTTTTCTTTTTCTTTTTCTTTTTCTTTTTTTTTTGAGAAAGGATAAAATTGCATTAATAACCATAGATAGAGCTCCACCTACAATGATATAACAGACAAGAAAAAGAAAGCAACTATTAAAATGACCAACAAGAAACAATATGCACAACACCACATACCCCAACCTATCTCAGACGAAGAAACTTCAAGACGGCAATCCGGACTTCATCAAACTCCTGCATTGTCTTTCATTGCAGATTGACTTTTACTTCGTGAAGGACCACCCATTTCATTGCCAAGAAGAATGGTTCTGTGAGTCTTTGTTCTCTTTTTCAATGTGTATCAGTATCTTAAAATAGTTTCTTTAAAAAAAATTTACTAAAATTGGGGAAAATGTTCTACTCCTTTTTAACATTTTTAGTTTTGGTAGCATGGGCTGCATTACATTTTGAAATCTAGAAATAAAAATGCATGCAAAAATTATGATAGTTGACTAGAAGGCGAGTTAGCAACAAATTAATCTAAAAAGAAAAATGCTAAATATATAGAATTTTTATACAAAAAAAACTTATATAGAATGATGTAATAATAACATATTTGCAATCATGAATCATAGTAATGACATATTTGCAGTCAAACCAATAAGTAGAAGGGAAAAAATATTTAATCTCATGTTCTATTTTTTTTCATCAATTAGTAAAATAATTATTTGGAACATTACTATACAAAATTGATAATATTCCTAATTTTAAAAATTAGAAAAAATTAAAAATATTCTCAATTTTACTAAATAGGACTTATTAATTCAAAAAAATCTTAAATAGGACCTGAGTTACTATAACATTTGTAAATAGGACTTTTAGGTAGTTAACTTTTAATTTTTTTAAATTTTTTGCACAAATATTATATTTTTTTGATCTTATTTAGATTAGGTGCATTTAAAAAATAAAAATTTTACGTAAAATATTTTTAAAATTACTAAAAACAAAAAATAAAAAAACTCAATTATTTAAAAAGTGAACTTAATTTTCTAGAATCAAATTTGGTAATTAGTTTTTTATTTTATTTTTTATTTTTATTTTTAACAATCGGTAAGAGGGAATAAGAAAACAAGAAGTTAGAGTGCACAACTCAAGCACCGTGCCCTCCATAGAAAATCTTAGGATAAATTATAGATATACTTCCTGAAATTTGTTTAAAGTATAAATTATTTTTGTAATTTAAAAAATTATAAATATTTCCTTGTTAGAATTTTTTATTTAACAAAATTAACTAAAAAAATAAAATTCATAATTATTCTCCTGTACAATAATGAAATTACCTAAATTATTAATTGAAACATATTTCTAGTATCATTAGAAACTATTAATTGACTTGATAATTTATTAATAAAAGTGGTGATTTGTTATGAAATTAGAAACCTGAGAGGGTGGAATCTAATTTTCCAAACTACAAGAGACGATTTGTATTTTAATTAAACCTCAAGGGATTTATTTATAATTTATCCAAAATCTTTTTAATCTTCATTACGCCTCATTTCCAATAAAAACAAAACCAAGAAATGTCGTGTTCTCATTTTTTCTAAGATAGTAATTTTTTTCTTTTTCCTTTTTTTTTCAAGTAGTAGAAAAACTAGATGACAGGGAGAGTTGCATAACACACTATGAGAAAAAGGCAATAAAGGCTTATAGCAGGGGCAGCCATTGAACAGCTAGAAAAAGCCCAAACTCACTTACAGTGTATTTAGTCGGAGAATTTTGGAAGAGATTTGAAGCGAGAAAGGGAAAAAAATATGTGAAATTAAGTGAAAAATAGGTATATTTTATTCACATTTTATCTATCTTTTTTATTTTTCTTTCTAAATCTTTGCTCAAATTCTCTAACCAAATACAGCATTATAAAAAGTAAAAATGGATGCAGATTAGTTTCAAGTGAATGGGTACTCTGAGATAAAGCGATATTCAATTTATCTTTATTAAAAAATAAATAAATAAACAATCCCATATAACATAAACAAAGAATAACAAAAAGAAAAATGAGTGGTAGCTCGAATTCACTTCTTTGCTCGAAGCTCGGCAATTTCAAAACGATGTCGTTTGGTCGTTTTTTTTTTCTCTTTTTCTTCTTTATTTCTTTCCTTTTCATTCTTTCTCCTTCATTCTTTCGAACACAGAGACAGAGAGGGAAGAGGAGAGGAGAGGAGAGGAGGGAGAGGGAGAGACAGAGAGAGAGAGAGAGAGAAGAGAAGAGGAAGAGAGAAGAGAAGGAAGATCAGTGATGGCGGTCGGTGATGGCGCATGATGGCGGTCGGTGATCTGAAGCTGTTGGTCGATGATCTGAAGCTGTTGAAGATGATGATGATGTTCAAATTCTAAAGCTGTTCAAAAAAAATTTGATCTGGATGATGGCGGTGTAAAAAATTCTGTTCTGTATTTTTTTGTTTTTTTTACTTGTTCTGGATCTGAAAAAAAATAAATAAATAAAAGTTGTTGATGATGATGAATCCGAAAAAAAAGTTGTTCTGTTCTGTATATTTTTTTTGTTGAACCAACAAGAAGAAAATTTTTTATTTATTTGCATAACCAAATTTTTGTTGTTGATTTGTAGAACCAGATTATTTTTTATTTTTATTTTTTTTGTTGATGTTGATCTGGATGTTGATAAACACAACTCTAGACGGAGGAGCTGAACCAGACATCCACGTCTAGAGATGTTGATCTGGATGTTGATCTTCAGATGTGGATGTGGATGTTGATCTTCAGATCAAAGACCAAATTGTTCATCTTCTTCTTCTCTTTTATTTATTTCTTCATTGATGTTGATCTGGATGTTCATCTTCTTCTCTAGACCAAATTATGCAAATCAACATCTAGAAATAATTTATTTCATCTTCAGAAAAAACACGAAAAAAAAAAAAAAAAAAAAAGACACCAAAACGACATCGTTTTGGTATCGAGCTAAATTCGAGCCTCCGAATTTCGAGCAACGAATCAAAACTGTAACAAAAATACAGTCAAAAAACAACTAACTAGAAGTCTAAACAGTCTGACTTATGAAGTGAACTCAACAGCAATCACGGCAAAAAGAGAAAACGAAAATGATAGATATATCCACAAGGAGTCAATGATTCATGACATGTCCAAGGAATCCCACAAATACTTGAAATGTAAGTTTTGCAATTCATTTTGGATTTGATTACTTCAATCTTTGTTTGACTAGTAAGAAAGAAAAATAGGATTGAAAGAAGACGATAGAAACAATAATAATCATTCTTAAAATTTATACATAGGATTTCTCAACATGATTCTAGTACTTTATTAGCTCCGTTTGATAGAATTGTAAAAGAGTGATTATAAATTATAACTTAACAGATTATGACTTATAACTGTGAACATAAATTGTTAACCTGTTTGGTGCAGCTGTGGGATTATAGATTTAAACAGCAGAATAGTGTTTGGTTAATAAGCTACAAAATAACTTTTTACTGTATAATTATCCGTTCTACCCTTATATGATGTAAAAAGGATTATTTTGTCATTTTTTTCAGTTTTAATTTTAAAAAAAATATTTCATTAATAAAAGTTAATATAATTAGTATCAATTAATATAAAAATTGATACATTTGCTAAAAATGTAATGGAAGTATTATTGTCACAATTATTTTCCATTATAAATTAATTAGTATCAATTAATTGCTTAATTAGTATCAATTAATACTAAAATTATTAATTAGTATCAATTAATGGCTTAATTAGTCTCAATGAATACTAAAATTATTAATTAGTATAAATTAATATTAATATTTAATTTTTATTAGTATCAATTAATATTAATAATCAACGATTGTTATTAATTAGTATCAATTAATAATTAATTCATTACAAAAATAGACAATATTAATTTATTAATAATTAATACCAATTAATATTAATTTTTTTAATTAATATTGTTTTTTTTCTTTTTCCTCAGAAATATACAATTTTTTATTTTTTTAATTAATATAAAAATATACAATATGAATTTATTAATAATTAATGCCAATTAATATTTATTTTTCAATTAATATTGATTTTTTTCTTTTTCTTCAGAAATATATAATTTTTTATTTTTCTAATTAATATTAATATTAATATTAATTAATATTAATATTTAAGTATTGACGAGGGCATTTAAATAATTTTAGCCCCCCACACCAGCTGTGCACTTAAGTCAAAAATTTAAACATCTCCTGACCAACTTTTGAGATAAACTGAAATAACTTGATTTAAACTATAAACTGATTAACTTAAACTGTACCAAACATAATATTTTAACTTAAATTAAACTAAAAATTAAAATAAATAACTTATAAACTCTACCAAACAAGCCTATTATTTGTTTCCGCTCTCTTGACTTTAATGACATTGATAAACGCATGAATCATTCCTCTTCTTTCCACAACTCACTATCAAATCATTCCATCAAATGAATTACACATTAAAAAAATCTAAAAAACAAAAGACACAAAAAAAAAAAAAAAAATCTGTTTGTCAAGTTGTTTTAAAATCAACCTCACCAGTATAACTACTGTTGTCAGCATTAAATTTTAAAAATCTAGTTTCCCTCAAAATAAGTTATATATATATATATATATATTAACATCATCTAGTAAAAGTCTACATAGTGACAATGATAACAAAATCTTCTACTTTCTCCCCATAAAAAATATATTTGGTCCATCTTTCATCATAGAATAAAAAGAATTAAGTTCGAAATCAAAAGATGATTTTTGCTTCAAAAATCACCACACAAACAGATGTTAAGGAATTGGCAAAGCATAGGCAACCGAGAATACATAAGCAAATGCCATTTTATATACAATACATGTTCTTGCAAACTCCGTTTAACTCTGTACAAAATGAAGACTACCAGATTTGTTGAATAGTATGAACATGGAAGTTCATAAAAGACACAGATACATAAAGAAAGTTACTGGAGACTTGCACTTGTTTTAAAACCTTCTACAACAATACTCATTTTCTGTTGGGTTGTGCAAGGCGATTTGTTAACTAAAGAAGCATTCCATTAGATTTTCGGGCAAAGGACTTTAACTTCCGCAGGCCATGCACTCTTCTCGGTTCTGCAATGAACATACCACTTGAGCCTTAGCAGCTTCATCATCGTGATCCACACTGACAGCATTTTCCTTTTGTCGACAAAACAACCAAGTTAGTATAATAAATAAACAAAACATCTAAAATAAAGGACACATTTGGACGTCCCATTGAATAAAATCAATATGTTGTGCTTCAAACAATATTTGAAAGTTTGATAATATTGGTTGTATGGTGTAAGTCTAATAACATTAATTGTCTGGTGTAAGACCATTCAAACAAGAAAATTGTCAAGACATATAGTATAGGATTTGGAGAAAAAAAATAGTTTCAAGTTAATTCGGGCTATTCCAAACCCCCCCCCCCCCCCCTCTTGGATAATGGGCCCATGGTAAAGAAATTATCCAGGCCCTTCAAAGCTTAAAAAAAAAAAAAAAAAAAACACAAACACACACGCGCGCACAAAGAGGACCATAATTGACATCCAATGGGATATCCACTTAAAATAACCAACATGCATATCAATTACTTTGTTAAGAAAGGAGGTATCAACAGTGAATTTGATTGCATCAGCCGCAGCACGCGTCCTCAGATAATACATCCCTGTCTTCAAACCCTTGCATGTCCAAAAATTGAATAATAAGCATTTAAATAAGTACAAAGAAACTAATATGTATGCATAGACTACTCTTAATATTAACATTAATAACAATTAGATCAATTTTCAAATTTTAGTCCAATTACCTTAGACCAAGCATAGAAATGCAAGGAAGTCAGCTTCCCAGGATCAGGTTGATCCATGTGGATATTTTGAAGCTCTGACTCTGATCTATGTAGTACCCATGGTCAATCGCCATATCTACCAACGTTTTTTGTTTGATCTCCCACACAGTCCTGATAATTTACAATATACTATCTTAGTACTAAACAAGATGCTGCAAACATATAATTAAGAC
This sequence comes from Camellia lanceoleosa, assembly GCA_025200525.1. Taxonomy (NCBI): domain Eukaryota; kingdom Viridiplantae; phylum Streptophyta; class Magnoliopsida; order Ericales; family Theaceae; genus Camellia; species Camellia lanceoleosa. Next base: position 154,347,662 of record CM045761.1, read on the forward strand.
AAGTAAATCATCCATACTTGTAAATAGCTTTCAGTTCTTCAGGAATCTCAGGGATGTTCGAAACTGAGCCATTCTCATAAATAATCTTGTTTTTTAGAGCAGAAGACCATAGACCCATCTCAGATAAGTCATGAAGGAGGTGTTTGTTCACCACTACAAATTCACCACTGGAAATAGAAAGGGATAGATCATAAATGCAGTCAAGGTCACTCTTTCAACAAACCAAATGCATGACAAAGGCAAACCTCAAAACTCTACGACTATAAATGTTTGAGGTGTAAGGCTCAAAACACTCGTTGTTGCCAAGGATCTGGCTGGTCGAAGCAGTGGGCATAGGTGCTACAAGAAGGGAATTCCTAACTCCATTCTTTGAAATCATTTCCCTTAAATTGGTCCAGTCCCACCTTTCAGATGGCATCACAGCCCACATATCCACTTGAAGAATTCCCTAGACAGACAGAAAGAAATCCATAGATAAATATAAATAATATAAAAGGAATGTAGCATGTGTGTTTCACATAATTTATCTAAGCATGTAAGATGCACCATGCACTGACCAAGTTGTGGCTCTGTAATAATTATTGTACATGAAGTTTGAACATTCCTAAGAACATCACTCTCCTACCTTTTCACAAGATCATAAAAAATGGTCACTGTGCAATGCATGAGGAATGGTACATCCAATAAGACTATACTATCAATTAGTTGAAAATAAGTGAACTCAGAACATTTGAAGCCTAAATGATTTGATCAATTTGACCCATCTAATTGTTTGTTTTAAAAATACACACACAAGCTATGGAAAGAGAAAAGATACTTGTGGCTTGACAGTCTTGACTGCCAAAAATAGTATATTGAGTAAGACAAACCTTGCTCACTGGGCTCCCATGATATGTCTCATATGGGCCATCCTTTGCAGCCATTGCAGAAGAAGCTTTCAGTGCATGGTAGTATATGGTCTCAAATATGTCTTTGTTTAGCTGCTGTGCCTATAATCAACAAATCAGAATATAAATCAAAGTAGTGGAACAAAACAACTTTAAGCTAAACCAAAACAATCCCAGTGAAAGTAAACCAATACCTCTGATGAATCAAATGCCAAGCCAAGCAAGATGAAGGTATCAGCAAGACCCTGAACTCCAATACCTATCGGTCTGTGTCGTAAATTTGACCTCTTTGCTTTTTCAACAGGGTAGTAGTTTATATCAATTGTTTTGTTGAGATTTGCAGTTATTGTTGCAGTAACCTACCAATCCAGGCAGGCAAAGGTAAAAAAAGAATCACATACCAAATTCTTTGAATTTAGAATTTTTTTGATTCTCAAAATGAAAACAAGGAGTCCAAAATAGAGCACAAAATAACAAACCTCTGCTAACTTGTCAAAATCAAAATACCGGTTCTTAGAATCTCTACTTCCAACCATCTTCGATGGTTGTGACTCAATTGGAACCCCCTGTATAACCAAAAATAGTAATAGTTCCAATTATATAACCATTGAAATGAAAAGTAAGCTTGTTATGGCTAAACAGGTATCTAAATGACTGACCTTCTCCCTGACATATCGTGGTAGAGCAATGGATGCTAAATTGCAAACTGCAGTTTCAGTTGGACTTGAAAACTCGATAATCTCTGTGCACAGGTTTGAGGACTTAATGGTGCCCAAGTTCTGCTGGTTACTTTTCCTATTGCAAGAATCCTGAAGGGGAAACAAAAATCAAAAATAAAAACCCAGCACAAATAAATAAAAATTGATAAAATGAGGAGCTTGCATTGATAGTTTACCTTAAAAAGCATGTAAGGAGTTCCTGTTTCAATCTGAGAACTAAGAATCTCAAACCAGATTTTCCTAGCAGAGACCGCCTTCTTTGCCTTGCCCTGAATCAAAAAACAGAAGATTCAGTTGTCCAATACAGCATAGAAAAACATTATGATTAATCCTAAATGAACTTTTGAACTTTTTGAAGGCAAATCTTATAGTTACCTCTTTTTCATACCGAGTGTATAATATCTCAAATTCATCACCCCAACAGTCAGCCAGTCCAGGAGCCTCATTAGGGCAAAACAAGGACCATTCCCCATCATCTCGGACTCTTTCCATAAAGAGGTCCGGTACCCAAAGAGCATAAAATAGATCACGAGCCCGGTGTTCTTCCTGTGACAAAATAATATTGATGAAGTATTTAAGCTAACAGATACCTTAGAGCTATAAGGGAACTAGCACTGCTCATATTTAAATACCAACATAGAGAATTTCTTGTATGCATAAGCAAAATTGAAAATTTTCTAGATTGAGATTGACATTTCATATGATTTGACAAAGTTGACCTCAGTATGGTTTTTATATTACCTTTCCGTGGTTCTTTTTCAGATCTAGAAACTCAAAAATATCAGCATGCCATGGTTCCAAATATATGGCAAAAGCACCTGCAAGTACAACAGAAATGAAGGCAACAAAAAGTCAATTACATAGAATAAATAAAACAAACTATTTGGGGCTAGATAAATTTGCTTTGCCGTTCACTCCATCAATGAACCATAATTTTAGTTGATAGAGAGTAGTAATTAAACCTTACAAACAGATACCAATTGTAGGCAAGGGAAAACAAAACAGCAGTATGAAAAGCATGAAAATACCCTTCCTCTTGCCACCTCCTTGATCAACATAACGGGCTGTGTCATTGTAAACTCGAAGCATTGGGACAATGCCATTAGAAGTCCCATTTGTTCCGCGGATGTAACTGCCTGTTGCACGGATATTATGCACAGAGACACCAATTCCTCCTGCTGATTTGCTGATAACAGCACACTCCTTCAAAGTATCATATATTCCCTCAATGCTGTCTTCTTTCATACACACAAGAAAACAGCTACTCAACTGCCATACACATCAAAGAAAGTATGTAAGTACAAAAACAAAAGAAAGGAGCATGAACTTTAAATCATTGTACATTATTAAATTATACTTGGGGCTGTGGTGTTCCCGCATTGAAAAGTGTTGGAGAAGCATGAGTGAACCAACGTTGAGACATCAAATTGTATGTTTTGATAGCAGAGTCAATGTCATCCTTGTGGATTCCAACAGAAACCCTCATTAACATGTGCTGTGGCCTTTCTACTACTGTACCATCAACCTTCAATAGATAAGATCTTTCGAGAGTTTTAAAACCGAAGTAGTCATAGTCAAAATCTCTGTCATATATGATTTCACTGTCCAATCGAGCAGCATTCTGAAATTGAAAAATAAACAAATAAAAATAAACAAAAAGAAAAATATCCAAATTACTATTCTCTATAAATAAATCGTGTTGTGCCCATCTCATAGGATTTATGGAAATACTTGATAGCAAATGTTAATTGAATCTTCATAAGTGATTACCTTCATGATAATCTCATAAACATCATCAGCAACAAGAGAAGCCTTCTGCCCAGATTTCTTATCACAAAAGTAGTACATGGCTTTGATCCTGCATCAGCCATCCATTACAACCCATTTTCTCCATAACAAAACATTCCAAAATAAAAAATAAAAAAAATTAAGCTAAAATGAACACTTACGTCTCCGAAAATGATTTCATAGTGTTCTTATGCAGATTGGAAACCGCAACTCTAGCAGCTAACTGCTTTGCAATACAAGCAAATAATTAACAAATAGGCAAAGCAACTCAAACCCATCATCAATATCCCTCAATTAACAGTCAACATCAAACATAAAAGTTGTGTATTAATCAAAACACTTCACAATTCAGCAACCCAGATAACAAAAACCCCAGCACCAGTACATACCGAGGCATAATCAGGGTGGTGGGTGGTCATGGCTGCAGCAGTCTCGGCAGCTAATTCATCAAGTTGGGTGGTGGTGACACCTTTGTAGACCCCAGCACAGACCTTCTGGGCCACCAGTACAGGATCACAGTGCTCTGAACTGAGCCCATAACTCAGTTTCTTCAATCGAGCCGTGATCTTGTCGAAATGCACGGATTCTTGACGACCATCTCTCTTTATCACATACATATCTTTATATACCCAACCCAAACAACGACAAAAAAGTCCCAAGATAGCGATTACTGAGTGGGGAATTTCGTCGAACACGTAATGAGCAGATAGGGCTGGGATGATTGGAACATTGAATGAATGATTTATATGTGTTTATTGTGCATATGTTTGAACAGAGAAGGTGTGTGAGGGAAGCAGAGTGCGCGAGAAGGAAGAGGAAGGGATTGGTATTGGAATTTCCAACGGTTGGGTTTTTGGTCTGTTTTTAAAGTTTTCCCGCCGAGACTTCCATGACCTGATCGCTGGAAAAAATTTAAAAACTGACTGACGTTTCAAAAATTCAATACCATATGACCAATCACTTGCTCTTCCTTCTCATGCACTCTGCCTCCCTCTTTAAAAGGATAAATTATATTTAGGAAAATTCTATTTAAATACTAGTATTATTGTAATAAATAAATACATTTACAAATGAATGGTCTATAATGGGCAATATTATTATGTATGAATTTTTTATTTGTTTAATATTACAAAAAAAATGATATCGTTATATCTTGTCTACTAAAATGTATATTTATTTTTGTTTATTTTAATGTTTACTCACTATCTCTATTAGTTTTAATCAATTTTAGTCTTACAAAAGAAAGGGCAATGTAACTATATAAAATGTGTATGGCTAACTCTATGTTTTCCAAATTTTGAGTGCAGTTATGCTACGTAGCTTGAAATTGCCGAGCTCGAATTTAACCCGAATTCAAAACGACGTCATTTCGTCGTTTTGATTTTTTTTTTTTTCAATAATCGACAGAAGAAAAATCAAAAAAGAAGAAGAACAAAGAAGAAGATGAGAGTAGCAGAGAGAGAGAGAGAGAGAGAATCATCATCATCAACCACCTAACAAGCCATTCATCTTCAGATCTTCATCAGCATCATCATCAATAACCATTAATCTTCAAATCCAAAAAAAAAAATAAATAAATAAATAAAATCAACCATTCATCTTCAGATCCAAAACATCTTCATCATCGACAACATCATCTTCATCAACATCACCATCATCATCATTAACACATTTTCAGGTCTAGATCCACTATTTTCACATCTTCATCGTCATCACCATCATCATCTTCATCATTTCCAGATCCGGGCTTAAAAAAAAAAATAGAGGCGGAGGAGGCCCTCTCTCTCTCTCTCCATTCCCTCTTCCCCTCTCTTCTCTCTCTCCTTCTCTTTCTCTTTCTCTCCCTCTTTCTCTTCTTCTCTTTTCTCTCTGCTCTCCGCTGTTTTAGACATAAGGAGGAAAAAAAAAAAAAAAAAAAAATTGCCCAAAACGACGTCATTTTGGACAGTCGGGGGATTCGGGGAAGAAAGATTCGAGCTACGAAGGATTATTCTTTTGAGTGTAATTTACCTTAAAATAAACTATACAAATAGAATTTAATTTATAATTTTTTTCTTATAAAATGATTTGAAGTTTTGAAATTTGAAATAAAACAGACTAAAATTATAGGGAAAATTAATTTAAGATCTCTCTCACATTTTTAATAATGTAAAAGATTCACAATATTATTTTGTGATATCTAAAATTCCTCAACTCACACCCATATATTACAAGAAAATTTAACTCTTTCAACTCAAAAAATTCCCCCCTCTCTTCTTCTCCAGTACACCATACTGCAACCCAATCTTTCCACTCTTTCCCTACGCCACCATCGTCCATCCTCCATCGCCGGCCCCCTGCTACATTGCCGCTGGTGTTACAATCTTGCCTCCACTCTCACTCTCACTCACTCTGCCACACTCACTGAGTGATTCATTTTGGTCCTATCTTTATTCATCACTTATGGTCACTCCTACAATTATTCTAATGCTATATAGTGGTGTTTTAGGAAATTGGTAAAAAGTTAGCTTTTTGATTTTTTGGCTTTTTTGATAACTTTTTTGGCAAAAAGTTAGGTTATTTTAAAGCCAAGTTTGGCAACCCAAAAATAATCCAAAAAGACAAAAAGTTACACAAAAAGTAAAAAAGACATTACTATTCACAAATAAAAAATATTAATTTTACACCATCTTCCTTTTCAAACAATCATAACGGCAGAGTAGACGGAGCATTGTTGTGGGAAAAATTGCACTTATTTAGGTGCACACATAACACGGTACTGTTCGGCCTGTGGAGGTCATCACGGGTCCCATTTTAATAATCTGGATCGTTAAATATGTAGAACTCATCGAATACTATATATCTGTCAAAAATCATGTTCATCGGATATCGGCAACTATATGATCAAATCAGTTAAAATGCATAAAATTGATGGTGTTATTGTTAACGGTTGGAAAAAAAACTAATCGGATCAGATAGCTATCAATATCCGATCAACGTAATTTTTAAAAACATCTAGTATTCGACGAGTTCTACACATCGAACGGTTTAAATTAGCACAACGGGACCCGTGATAGGCCCCAACGAGCGAACAACACCTTCAATTCACTGTCCGAAAAGTAGAGAATCATCTCCTTCCCCCACACTCTACACCCACTATCCCTTACTGTACAGTTATTCTATCATTTCTATCCCAATCTTCTCCTACACACTTATTTATACAATTTTTTAATATATATTTTTTTATAAAAAGTCAAAAAGTTAATCTAAACATTCATATTTTTTTCCTCAATTTTTTAGTCCAAAAAGACAAAAAAATACACTTATTTAGGACACCCCAAACAACCCCTAAGTAAAAAAACTGACTTTTTTGACCAAAAAAACCTAAAAGGTCAAAAAAATTAATTTTTTTAATGCGTTACCAAAAGACCCCATAGTTTATATATTTTTTTGGTAGAGATTCGAGAAACTCAAGTGTTTTCTCCCTAGGGTATAATGATAGAGACTATTAAAAATAGTCCAAAGCAACCATTAATAATGTGGCATTCACTTTTTAAAAATAAAAAATACAAAAATAGACACAACACTATTATGACAATGAATGAAATCCACTCCCATATCACTAAGAATGATTTAATTAATGCTCTCACTCATTTTCCTTTCTCCCTAGCAACACATGGATACCACTATGACATACGTAGCTCCAACCTGGGCACCATTGCTGGCTGTGCTAAGTGGCGATGGGGGCTTAGAATGAAAATATGCTCAACAGAAATCTTGGCAGCTATCAGGAGGACGGCGGGCAAGAGTGGGACGCCGGAGATGGAGGGGCGACGACGGTGCAACTGTGGTTGGCGGGGCAACAGCAGCGAGAGAGAGAGAGAGAGAGAAGAGGGTGGTGCGACGGGGCGCAGGTGGCGGCAAAGCGGCGACGCTCCGGTGGCAGCAGCAGGGACGTCGATGGCTGTCAAGGAGAGGTCGGTGTCAATAATTGCACACCAATTGCTCTTATGATAGTAAACTCTCACATTGTGCAAGAACCATCTTTGCTTGTTTGTTTGTCAATGAACACAGAAAATGTAGCTTCTCAAAATTGTAACACCTTGCTGGATGATTGAGCAATCTTTTCTATTAGTAGTACACATAACACTTGGACCATTAGGGTTGCCAGAAGAAATTCGCATGTGTTGGATTCACCCGTTTCTAAGAGGAAATTACCATCATTGTCAATAGTACCGGCACTGGAGCTACTAAACTCCAGCCGAGGTGTGAACCATGGAACATATGTTGCATAAAGTTTATGTTTTCAACAGAAAAGATTGGGAGGGAGAATTTCTTTGAGTGAATTTTTCTGGATTAGAGGGGGATTTTTTCTGGGTTTGAATGAATTTTTCTGGGTTGGAGGAGATTTTCTTTAGGTTTGAGCGAATTTCTCTAGATTGGAGAAGGGAATTTTTCGGGTTTTGAAAGAATTTCTCTAAGTTGAAGTGAATTTCTCTTAGTGAGATTTTCTCTGTAAAGTCGAATTTGCTCTGGATCAATTTAAGGAACCTTAGACATTATTAAAATATTAAATGTCATTTATACTATAAAATTTTAATAACAAAGATCTTTAAAAAAAAAAATTCCAAAATTATATGATAGAATAATTCATCCATCATAGTATCAGATTTTAGACTAATTTTGAAAGAAAATACGGAATTTTTTTAAGAAAAAATTTAATTTATAGAATTTTTTTAATTTTATAAAAAAATTTAAAATTTTAAGATCTTTAATTTAGAAATAATTTAAAACTAAAATATTCAACAAAAAATTATTAAGTAATTTATCGAATACCCTAACTTTTCAAAATATAAATTCGTACGAAACATTCTTTTTTGTATTTTTAAGTTTCTTTTTAAATTTTTTCAGTTTTTAAAATAATTTTTAATAGGCCGAACGCATTTACCTGGTGTTTTGGGCCTGTCATCGGGAATTTGTCCGTGCTTCTTCATTTTTTCTCCCTCCTTTTTCCGTTTTTTCCAATTAAAATCAACTACGATCCTATGTTTAAAAAAATTTGGCCAGAATAAAATTGAAAATTGCAGATTAATTTGGTTTAAATAAAAAAAATAATATTTCTAATACTGCACACAGAATGTACAAACAAATACAAAAGACTACCTTTACACACTCTAAACTGTGTGGTTTTATTCAAATGCATAAAATTCAAAAATTACAATCCTCATCATTCTTAAGCGAGAGAACAAAAGAGATTTATCGCCTGCGCTGAGCCATAGGGGGGAGTTTCTCTGATGGGCCACAAGGAAGTTTCTCTCCAGTTTCCTGTTCAATTTTGCTCTTCAGCTCTCTGAGTATTCGAATTTGACCCAGTTTTTCAGGAGACAGTTTGTCCCAATAAATCCCTACAAAAAAACACCAAATAATCATACATGGCATGGGTTTAAGGCTGTGTGATCAACCCACTAAAGGGAAGATTATGATTTCAGGGATGCAATGAAGTGGCAAAATGCAGAGTATCGCTAACCTTGAGGCTTTGGGATTGGTGTGTTGGTGAAAATTACTTGTGTTGGAGTGCATATGATGTCAACCGGTACATCATGGATTAATAGCTTCTCAACTTGAATATCATCTACCAATTGTTGGTCATGCACTGCAAGTGCAGTTCACAGGCAAATTTAACACAATCTAGAAAGAAACATACTCGTTCAATTATTCAAAAAGATTGCAATATCGTAATTTCGTAACAGTTCAAGCATAAATAGATAATATAAAATAAGAAAAAGGGATGAAGTGGACAACATAGATGAGAACAGGATGGCCAGATGCATATATTTAATAGCATACAAATTACAATTATTCAACTCACAATTACGTTTTTTCATGCTATCAAAATGACCCTTCTCAAAAGCATACTGCAGAAACAAGTGGTCTTAAGTTATATCACTCATTGTGTTTTCATAGCATACGTTACAACCGCTGCTTCAGAGACAGATCCTAAAATCCCAAATTACAATTTTAAATTTTTTTTTTTCACAATTTCTGACAAAGACACTGCCACCGTTCACAATTATCAAACGAAGGTAATTCAATGTCCCATTATATTGCCTCAAAAGTGGAAAAGATATGCAGGTAAATAACATGGTTCCATTTTTATTTTATTTTTTTCTTTCTTTTTTCTCATAGTTGAGCTGGAGAACATTTTAAGGAGAAAACATGAACGTTAAAATCTTGAATCTCCCATTTTCTAGTTGCTCAAATATGGAGAAGCAAGCAACAGCATGTGAAGGAATCAACATACAATTCCAGAATCATGTTTATGCAAGAGGAACTTTCTATAAAGATAAAAAAAAATAATAAATAAATAAAAAGGCATTTTAGGACATGATTCATGAATCATATAGAAACAGTGCTCACCAGATGTGACAACTGGTGTTGAATCATCAATAGCACCCATGTACCTCAGCATCCCATACTCCAGTTCTGCAAATCCCTGGAACACACACAAAAAAAAAATCCAGTAAATTCCTAAACAGAATGTTCCCAAACATGGTGTTGTACCTGTCAATATTTTAGAGTGTCAACGGTGACCAAAGGTCAACTGGAAATCCAACAGTCTAGTGACTTCCATGGACTTCCATTTTATTTATTATCAAGGGGGAGGGGTTTTAATCAATGTAGCTAACAAGCTCACCAAATTTAACCCCAATTTGAAGTTTAAAACCACGTTAGAGGAAAAGTCATTACCATTCTAAGATATACTGACACAAGAAGCTGTCTCCGAAAAAAATTGTACTCTCTCGCTGTCTCTGTGTACTGTGATCATGCATAATGACACATGAACCACTTCCAGTAGTAATAAAAGTGCTTGAAACCTAATATTGCATGCAAAAAGTTCAAAGAACAACAATTTCTCTTTAGAGTATTCCTTGATTAGTTTCCAACCCTTGAAAAAAAAAAAAAAAACTCATCTTTTGTATGAATGACACTTGAACAAGGATTTCATGAAATGATACCAGCCACATAAACATTAGACTCTAAAGCAGCCATATTAAATTGTCAAGAAAAAAAAAATGTACCCAGATCTCATACCAATCAGAATTCCGAACCCTCTAAAGCAGCCTCACGTGTTCGCTCATTTAAATTGTAAGTGTGCAAAAAAATGTAATGTAAGTAATACAACAAGTACTCTGCTATACCTCACCCTTGCCAAGTCGAGCACCGCCTTAGGGTCAACAGCCACAGAGCCGATGACAATTAGATCCACCTTTATTTTTTCATCCAATCCAATTGACCTTCCATACTTGGCAACGCCAACAGAGGTGCATGCCACACTGATGGTACTAGGTGTTAACATATGGGATACAAGTACAGAGAAAACCCTGTCCTTAGACGCGGTTGAGGCGTTAATAACTTCTTTCCACCTGCATACAGATGAAGGTAAGCAGGTGTTTTGCAGAATCATAGAAGATAAAGAGAAGTAGTAGCTGCCACCAGTACCAGATACAAATAGCTAAAGGAATCAAACCACAAAGAAGAGGCGCATCAATTAAATGAAAACATATAAAACTACAGGTCTTCTATTTAGCAAAACTTAGAATTCATGGTTGCAAGTTGCAACACTGAGGGTTGTCCAGAGTGGTTGGTGGGTGCTTCTCACACAATTGCTCACAGTTCGATTCTTGAGGCCAAGCCATGAGAAAGTAATTTCTTGTGAATTCCCTAATCCGGACGTGGATGGCATGCCTTTGACTGGATTGGGGAGGGGATTAGTCGAGATGCGCATAAGTTGGCCTAACACCTTGACCGCTGAACCCAAAAAAAAAAAAGTTCATGGTTGTGTATGGTGCTTTAGTTCAATTAGTTTGGTACAGCGGTATAAACTATGAATTCAATTCTCCACATTTTGGGTGCCCATGGAGAGCAATCTCTCCAGTCTTTAATTCAAAAAACTATTGAGGAATTTATCTAATTGTTTAGTAGATATTTGAGGTACATTATATAAAAAAATCTACAATGATTTATAAACTAAAATGAACTCTATAACCCACAATATCACCTAATATTTTCCTTACAAATGTCATTATCAGTATTCAGTTCTATGTTAACTTGAACATTTTTCATAGGAGTTTGATATTTGCACGTCAATTGATCATCTTTATTAAAGAAAAGACTCAAATCTTAAATGGCACATAATAGTATTATAACTGACCGTTAAGTGTAAGGAACCTGACTTGCTTTTGCGGGGAATCAGGGTTCACCTTCACACAATTCGCCACCCGGAACACCTCCAATCCACTCAACTGTCAAAAATTTTCCCAAACAAAGAACAATCAGTATCAACCAAATAAATTTTCCTGGGAAACAAACACAATCTAGAAAATTCCCAATCCAATAATAACACGTGCCGTATTAGCAGCGGCTGGCGATCCAACGAAGTTGGGAATACGATGGTGAACGGGCCGAGGGAACTGGGCTATGTTCTGGGCCTCCATCAGATCCCAAACCCGCTTTCGGATCGCCCATTTCCAAGCTCTCGGGTCGGCATGGTCGGCGGTCTCTCTCCGATGTCTCGGCCATCGAATTTCGTGCCTTGGCGTCGAGCCTGAGCCTCTCGGCCTCGTAGGCCGACTCGTCGAATGCGACGTCGTCTCTGCTGCTTCCTCTGCTCTCCACCTTCACTAGCTTCTGAGAATTTCGCGAATTGTTGTTGTTGTTGTTGTTGTTGGTGTATGAGAATTGATTTCTAGAGAGAGAGAGTGCAGAGAGAGAAAGAGATTTGCGAGGTTTGATTGTAAATGCAGGTGAAGCTCGAATTGCGATCGTGTCCATGGGCAGAGGTTGAAGGATGTGTTTGAATATGTTGTTGATGAGTGGACTGATTTGGGTCGGAAAGAGATTAGATAGATAAGTAATTAACGGCTTAGATTTGGGTTGCACTGTTATTATCGTAGGCTGGCACTACAATCTGCTTAGGGTGATTCCATTTGCACCCAATAATAATTCAATAAGTTTAATTAAAATTTTAATTGTTATTATATTTTAATGTAAATTTATTAATAAAAATAATACATATTAAATTCTAAAATAATTTTTTTTCTTATAGTACATTCAAATTACTTATATGTTTTATTCACATTCATCTTTCTTAATTTTCTTTTCTAAATTTCAATTATCATCTTGTTCATCACTCTAAAATTTCAATTCATCTCCCTAAAATTCACCATTATCATCAACTCGAAGGTGAACACTGATGAGATTTAGGATTATTTTGAGAAGATGATTAAAAATTAATTTTTTTTAACTTTCTTTTTTAAAAAAATATGAAAAATAATATGACCCAAAATAAATTAAAAAATAAAAAATAACTTTTAATTATCTTTCTAAAATAATTCTCAATCAATTGCAACCCGATGTGGTATTCAAGAATGGAGAGAAGAAAGATGCACTTATTGGTGCTATTCCCTCTCAAATCAACACTGACCACCAGCATAGAAATTTTTTTTGTAGAGGCAGTTATAGTTTATTTGAAGTGATCTAACTAAAAATATTTTTTAATTTTTTATAAAAAATTATGTAAAAATATAGCGAAATTATGTGACTCAAAAAAATAAATAAAAAATGTGCTAATATAGGAGATGCCAAAAAACCAGTGCAGTTGGCTCTTGTATGTGTTTCTTCCCTCTTTAAAATCTCGTTTGGGAATACTATTTTAGTAATTTTTAAATTTTTTGACTAAAATATGAGTTAAAAAAACTGACACTGCTTGGTTAGAGTTTTCCAAAAATATTTTTCAAAAAATTCTATTTTCTTATTTTCTGAGCTTTTTTGCTTTTACTAATTTTTTTTTAATATTTTAAGCAATTTTTTAATTTTTAGATATACCTAACATAAATATACTTAAAAAGTAAAAAATTTGTGAAAAAAACTTTTTAAAAATTCACTAAATACCAAAAATACAAAAATACAAAAAAAAAAAACGAGAATTCAGTACATTTTCTTGTATTTTTATGTATTTATTAATTTTTGAAAATATTTTTTCACAAATTTTTTACTTTTTAGATACATCTAAATAAGGTGCATCTAAAAAAGTTAAATTTTTTTTTTTAAGATTTTAAAAATATTTACTAAAAAAAAAACACACAAAAACCAAAAAACTCAATTTTTAAAAAATTTAATACAAAAAATTTAAACCAAACACACTAAATATGTTTGGAATGAATTTTTTATTTTTTTTATAAAAAATGTGCTAAAAGTAGAGAAAAAATAAAATCTTTAACTTTTTAATATAAATTATAAATTATTTAATTTTTTTAATAACTTTTTGAATTTTTAACTAAAATACTTGAATATCAAACAAGGCCTAAAAAATGATTCCGCAGGTTTAGATACGCTGGGCCAAGTTTGGCATCTTCAAAAAAATTCAAAAAGTGAAAAAGTCACTATCCTATTTAAGTCACATCATCTTATTTAAGTCACGTCACCTCTCTAACACATCACATCAAACCCAACCCAAATCTAACCCATATTTCATAAAAAGTCAAAAAGTACACTTATTTAGTTTTCCCAAAATATGATATTGCATAGTTATTGGATGCTGCTCTATTTCCTGTTAGGGTTTTTTGATTTGCTTATTATTTAAGTGTATTTTGAAGGACAACTTGAGAAAAAAAATATAAAGTATACTCAGAGTAAATTATAACCTTTAATAATTTAATAGAGTGTATTGAAAAATTGAATGTACTGATGATTTTTTAAGTGTAAATAAAATCCAACTTTTGCTTATGATTCTTATTGAGTGTTGCTATTAGAACCCCCATCAATTATTTCACATCCCCCATTTTTTTGGACCCCCACTTATAAATTTTAAAACTCTTAAAAAAAAAATTTTCCTCCCAAATAATACCAAAATTATGCATACCTCCACACCCCAAAAAAAATCTCTCCTAAAAATCCTAACAAAACCTATGAAAGTGATTATTATTTCTCTCCACATACTTGTTCATAACTTGAGAAAATAAATGTAGGGTTTTTTGTTGTTGATTCAAAATTTCCCTTTTGTGGGTTCTGCGATCTTCACGAGTTTCGATTATCTATTTCCAAACAAATAAGAAATGTTCGGTTACCTGTTGTTGAACAAATGTACAATGTTCAGACCCATGTTCCCGAATTTCGATTAAATGTTCGGGAGTTCAATTCCGAAAAAATGACGAACATATTTATTATTTTTGCTATTTTTTTTTTTAAGAAACTTACCTTTACAAAACCAATCTCCTCTAAGTTAAGAATACCATCAAAGTTATAAACCTCCTCTGAGCTTTTATTATTGCACTTCTCTTATCTTATGGAGTTATGGTTGCTAAAAAGAGTTTTACTCATTGTCATTGCCGGAGAAGTGTGGATAATCAAATAGTTACCACCACTACCACCGGAATATTACCGCCAAAGGGTTTTCAAGATTTTGAGGGTGTATAGGTTTTGAAGGTAGAATTTGAAAAAGACGGATGGATGGGTGATGGAGGTGAGTCCTCTCATAAACCTTAACTCATGATGTAGTGGGTGTGTAGGTTTAATTGTGAGATGAAGTGTTCCAAAATTATTTATGTCATTTTTAATAATTTCATTTGAGGTTATTATTGTAATAAAAAAAAATTTAAAAAAATTGAAAAATGGAGAGTTCAAAATAATTGATGGGGTACTAATAGTAACACTCTTCTTATATTGTACTTTGCCTGAAAAGTCTAATTTACCCCTGCCCATGAAATATTAGAGTTCAAAAATTTGAGAATTGAAATTCTTCACAATTTTTCTGAGTGAGAAGCTTTAATGAATTATTTATTTATAAATAGTGTTGTTTAGTGGATTCTAATTAGTTTTTTTAAAAAAAAAATTATCTATTAATTTCATAAAATATATAATCAGTTTAATTTGTAGAGAAAATTGTTGAAAAGTTTAATCTAGCAATTGTCTAAGACATTAGATCCAATGGATATCTTTTATTAGTGAGAGATCCATTCTTTGTGAAATTGTTTGAAGTCCATTTATTATTTTGAAGAACATTTTGTTTCTAATTTTATCCCTTAATCTATCTATTTAATTTTTTTAACTGCATGTTTAATTTTTTTAGCTATCTATTTAAATATTTTTATCTATTCAAATTTTTTCTGTGTTCAATTTTTTTTATTTTTTCAAATTCTCTTACATACACTGATATATATATATATATATATAGAGAGAGAGAGAGAGAGAGAGAGAGAGAGAGAGAGGAGGGGTCCTATAATTTTATCTATTCAAAGTGATGCCTATTTGCATAAATATGTTATTCAACAACAACAACAACAAATTTATCTGTTAACAACAACAACAAAGAAAATTATCTGTTCAATTTTTTTGAATATATTTAGCCACAAACAAACATTTCACCACCACCTCCACCTAGCACCACCACTAGCCACTCATTTCAACAACAACAACAATTACTACTACTACTACCAACAACTACACACACACACACACACACACACACAAAAGAAAGTAAGATATCAGTCTTGCAATGGCTACGCTTCCTTGTACCCTGACTCTGGCAAGGCCTCTCCTCCATCGTGCAATATCAATTTCAACACCACGTAGATGTGGAAAGACCCACCACCATCGCCGACCACCTACAAAGCCAAGTTCATATGCAGTTTCGACAGAGAGAGAAATAGAAAGAGAAACAGAGAGAAAGAGAAAGAAACGGAGGGTGGCAATTATAGCAGCTACACTGTGGTGGTCTAGATCTAGGGTTGGGGTAGGCTGATTTAGGGTTTAGGTGTTTGAATCTACAGATCTGTACATGTTGCCATCGGATCGGGGAGTGCGGCGGTGACCAAATGTGACAACCCCTGTGAGAACCCGAATATAAAAATTAAGTAAATAATTAAATAATAATAATATTACGATCTCAAATATTTTGATGGTGAATCCTAAAGTACAAATTAAATATTTGGAGGGTCTTTTAATTAATTTTAAAACCTAAAATAAATTTATAGTGAAAGTCTTCAATTTAAAGGCAAGATTTATTATTTTAAAAAAATAAAATTAAGTGTCAAATTAGTAAACATATTTTGATCTAATAGTAGGTGTATTTTATTTAAATTAATGGAGAGATAAAATAAAATAAAACAAAGGATATTTATCCAGAGTCATTTATGTTATGTATAACAAAGGAAAGAAAAGAAAGACCCTAGCTCTTCCAACAATATAGCAGCAGCAGCCTAGCAACGTGAGAGTGAGGGAGAAAGAGAGAGCAAGAGATAGAAAAGAGGGAGAGAAAGGAACTTCCAGCACCTTTGTGGCTCAACAACTCTAAGGTATTGTCCTATTTTATTATATTTATTCTGCGAGCGATTTTCTGACCACACTGCCCGCTTAGTAGTCAACTGGAGAGCACCGGCAGAATAAATGACACCTGGCTGACCTGCAACAGAAATATAAGAATCCCGCGGTGGTTCGTCCACCCGGGAGCACTCCGACGATCAAGTCAGTATATCTCTCAAAGATAAATCAAGTGCTAAACTCACAAGCTTGAGTATCAAAAGCATACCTTAGACCCATGGGGGTGCCTCTTATTTATAGCCAACTCAATCCCAGTCCCAATGAGAGCCTAACTCCAATGGACTCGGGATTCTCGCTAACTGGGACGCCAGGTGGGATTAGGATAAACTCTCTAAGAGTCTTATCTTTACCCAAACTGAAGTCTTCTCCCAATCTAGGACTCTTGTCCATATCCAGGTTGAGTTCCCTCTTCATTCTAGGACTCTTGTCCCTTATCCACTTATCTCGGATTCCGATATCTTCGGAGATAACCTCGGCCTAACCGAGATCACCTCGGCATCACGACCAGGACACGTGGCACCTCGGCTGACACGTCGGCGTCACCTTACCACGTGTTGGTACTCAGAAAATATATCCCCACAACTGCCCCCTAGGTTCTATTACCTCGGCATTCTGAGGTGATGGAACCTACACTGTTCGTTCATCTGTGCCCCTCTGTCCGAGATCAAACTCGCCGACCTCAAAGTTTCCTGGACTCTACTGTCTACTTCTGTCAAGTATCAAGCTTCATGCTTTCCAAGCTATTCGAGATCATACCTTCTAGCCGAGGTTTCTGGTTTCATTAATTTCATAAACTCAAAGAGCTTTGCATCCGCTCTATTCACATTTTCTGGTGGGTTCTTGATTTCCAGTCATTAATTTGACTTTGGCGATCTTCATATCGGCGTTCACTTATCTTGGTAGGTTCATAAACTCTTTTATTAAGCTCAATCTTTCATAACCCTTCTGAATCCGTTTACTTGCCCTCTGTTGTCTTCTATTTTCGTCTGTTTTTAAGTTTTGAATTGTTTGAATGCCTGGCCCTATTCTATCCGCTTTCTGTTGCTAGCATCGTGTCTGGGTCATTGTTCTTACTTAGTGCCTATGCACTTGGTTTTTTTCTTTGAACTTCGTCGTCTTCTTGACTCTGATTTTTCTCTTTTTTCATTCAATCCTCTGGCTTTTTCCTCTTTCTAGCTCTTTTGCTTAAATCCATCATTGTTCTAAGCTTTCAAGCTCTGCAACTGTCTTCGTTCCTCTCCTCCGGTGAGGCTTACGTCATTCTGTTGCATCCGTCGTCAGACTTTGGCAATTCTCATTCTTGTTTTACGAATTACATTCTTGTTTCTGTTTTCTGTGTCTTTTTCCAGATTCTTGCGTTCAATCCTTGCCTTTAAACTCCGAGGTGTCAATCGCCGAGAAGAGTTTTGATCAAACTCTTCAGGAGATCGATGCTAAGCTTAAGACCGAGAAGGCTGCTGAGAAATCTTTCCAACTGTTTTCTAGGGGTGAGACACAATTTGTTGTTGATGCCAAGTAGTTTGCTTCCTTTCTTGAAATTGATGCCGAGGTAACGGTAGAGAAGCTCCTCCAACTGATTGCCGAGGTTGAACCATCGTCGTCCGCCGGAGCTGATCAGTCCGACGTTCTTGCTTTCAGTTCCTATTTCTTTAAGATCTTCATTTTTGTACTTGCCAACCTTCTCAGCTCTTAACAAGCTAGTTGGTCATCTCGGATGATCATATCTCGGAAACGTCTTTCAGTGTTATCTCGGCTATACCAAACTTGTAAATTGCTACAAATTTCAACAAGTGGTAAGACTTCATAATCTTCGGTTAACTTATCTTGTAATTTGCTCAAAAATTTCAACAAGTGTTGACATTCCTTGCTCCTTAATTATCATTCACTCCCCCTGCACCTTCTCCCTGCCCCCTAATGTGAACATAAGTTGCACTTAGGATCACATTAGGGAAGTTGGCTTCGTGCCGTAGTCACAGACCTGATGTGTTCTTCTTTCGCCGGTGTATTAAAACTTCTGGTTTTCAATTCACCCCCTTTAGACCCTCTTTCTCCTGGCTTTTGCAAACTATCATCGCTGTTTCTTTGAAGCATTTATTCCTTTCACAACTCTGGTTACCACTTCTGGCGTGTACTTAGTAGTTCTGTTCTAATCAAAACGACGTTTGACTCCGACGAATCTTTTGCCGACATTTAACTTTGTGCACTTTTTAACTTTGTAAATTCTCTCAGAATTTCAACAAGTGTTAAATATCATCTCGACTTAACTTCGATTAAGCATCATCTCCGTTTAACTTCGGTTAAACATCATCTCGGCTTAACTTCGGTTAAGCATCATTCCTTCCTTGTCGTTTGTACTCTTGTACCTTTAGACAATGTAAGCTCTGCATATGGCCGATGTGCCCCTTTGTTCTTGAATGTCTAATTCAACTTTCCTTCTCTGAATGCTTGTGCCTTTGTCTTTTCTTGATTGCCTTTACATGATTCTAAACTTAAAATATTCTGCGTGCCTTTCATTCTTTGCCTTCTTTGTGCAATCTTCTCGGGGTTACATACCTCGGGTATAATAACTACAAACTTTACTTCGGCAAGTTACTGACCTGCAAACTTTTCATATATTTCAACAAGCATAAGACATATACTATTCAATGTTAACTTTGCAAACTTTTCTCAAGTTTCAACGAGTGTTTAAACAGTAATCTCAGTGTATCCTACTTGTAAATTGCTACAAATTTCAACAAGGATTAACATATACAGTAAACTTTTCTCAAGTTATAACAAGTGTTAAACAATGATCTACTTGTAAATTGCTACAAATTTCAACAAGGATTTAAACAATATACTTAGCTTTTACTTCAACCTGTAAATTGCTGCAAATTTCAACAGATGATCACATGTTGGCTTAACTTTAACTTGTAAATTGTTAGAAATTTCAACAAGTGTTAAGCATCTTCTTTGGTTTAACCAACCAGTAGATTGCTATAAGTCTGTAAGCAATAACATCGGCTTCACTTCGACTTGTAAATTGCTACAAATTTCAACAAGCGAAGAGAAACAGTAATCTCGGCTTAACTCTCCACTTGTAAATTGCTACAAATTTCAACAAGTGTTAATCTCTGTATCGGTTTGACCAACTTGTAAATTGCTACAAATTTCAACAAGTGTTAGGCAATGATCTCGGTCTATCTTCAACTTGTAAATTGCTACAAATTTCAACAAGCGATAGACAAGGAATAATCTTAGCTTAACTTCAACTTGTAAATTGCTACAAATTTCAACAAGTGTTAGGCAATGATCTCGGTCTATCTTCAACTTGTAAATTGTTACAAATTTCAACAAGCGATAGACAAGGAATAATCTTAGCTTAACTTCAACTTGTAAATTGCTACAAATTTCAACAAGTGAAGATAAGGAATAATCTCAGCTTAACTTCAACTTGTAAATTGCTACAAATTTCAACAAGCGAAGCTAAGGAACCATCTCGGCTTAACTTCAACTTGTAAATTGCTACAAATTTCAACAAGTGAAGATAAGGAACAATCTCAGCTTAACTTCAACTTGTAAATTGCTACAAATTTCAACAAGTGAAGATAAGGAACAATCTCAGTTTAACTTCGGTTAAACATCTTCTAAACTTAACCCGGTTAAGCACCATCTTCGTTTAACATCGGCTAAACATCTTCTCGGCTTAACTTCGGTTAAGCATTATCTTGGATTCAAGCCGGGGTTCTCAACCTGGCCAACTTTAGTCTGATCTTGTGTGTTTCCTTCTTATCCTCTGGGATCTTAGATCTGTTTGTTGTGCTCTTCTCTTCTGGGACTTAAGCGCCGAGATCTTATCTTCTTAGATCTGCTCACTTGGTTTGAGCTCTTCTTTTCTCGGGCCTACTCATCTAGGCCGAGATCATGTTTTCTAGGATCCGGGATCTGGAATCCGGGATCTGCTCACTTAGGCTGAGCTCTTGTCTTTTCGGGCCTACTCATCTAGGCCGAGATAATGTCTTCTCGGATCCGGGATCTGGAATCCAGGATCTGCTCACTTAGGCTGAGCTCTTCTATATTTGAATGTCATCTCCTTGGGAACGCTCATGCCCCCTGTCTTTGCATCCCTTCTGGAAGGGTCTTCGTTCCTCTGCAGGTATTTATCCTTCCATACCTAGAGGTCATCTTTGTTGTAGTATCCGCTTTGATCTGTTGTTTTTGGTGCGTCACCTTCCTGGCCGGCGTCTTTCACTCCGTGACTCTGGTCACGAGTTTTTGTGTTGCGGTTGTCCCCTTTAACGTCGAGGTTGATAGGTCTCCCACTCCCAGCAGGAGCGTTGTCTCCAATCTGATCCTTCTGTCCTTCACTGGCCATCTATTCTTCTTTCTTTCCCACAGACGGCGCCAAATTGTGTGAGCGATTTTCTGACCACACTGCCCGCTTAGTAGTCAACTGGAGAGCACCGGCAGAATAGATGGCACCTGGCCGACACGCATGAAATATAAGAATCATGATGGTTCGTCCACCCGAGCACTCACGATCAAGTCAATATATCTCTCAAAGATAAATCAAGTGCTAAACTCACAAGCTTGAGTATCAAAAGCATACCTTAGACCCATGGGGTGCCTCTTATTTATAGCCAACTCAATCCAGCCCCAATGAGAGCCTAACTCCAATGGACTCGGGATTCTCGCTAATCTGGGACTCCCAGTGGGATTAGGATAAACTCTCTAAGAGTCTTATCTTTACCCAAACTGAAGTCTTCTCCCAATCTAGGACTCTTGTCCATATCCAGGTTAAGTTCCCTCTTCATTCTAGGACTCTTGTCCCTTATCCACTTATCTCGGATTCCGATATCTTCGGAGATAACCTCGGCCTAACCGAGATCACCTCGGCATCACGACCAGGACACGTGGCACCTCGGCTGACACGTCGGCGTCACCTTACCACGTGTTGGTACTCAAAAAATATATCCCCACATTTATATATTGTGCTGATGGTTCATGTGTGTAATCTGCTTGTTGCTGAGAAGGAATATGAGGAACGGGTGTGTTGTTTGGGTGCCAAATCAGTGGTTGGTGATGAGAAATAATGATGAAATTCTTAGTTCAGAAAAATTCTGTACAAAACCACAAACTTTAAAAATCAAGAAAGCATATCAAACGAATGAATTTTGAACTGAAATTTTTACAGTAGATTAATTACATATTGAATTGCATATTTACATTTTTTCATAATTTTTGGGAATCAAAATCCATATAAACTGATGCGTTCAAATCTGTTTAGAAAACTGGTTTAAAACAGTAAGTTCGGAAGTGATGTTCTCTTTGGGTATAAATCCGAAAATTATCAAATTAGCGTTATTAGAACCGGTTACGAGTCTAGTTTCTTACATTTTTGGCCTTGCGTCAATTTCTCATGTATACTAAGAGAACTATTAATTTCTTTAAAGTACTGCAGAAAACAACCTATTTAGGTATAATTAATTGTAGATAATTATTTTGATAAGCAAATCAAGTAAAACCAACTAGGTTTGAAACTTAGGATATATTACTTGATATCTGGAGGGTTTTAGAATTTTTTGAATAGCGTGGAGTGGGTTTTGTAATTTTCAAAGTTAGCGAATAGATTGGGAAAGCTTGTTTAAAATTCTATTTTATCTTAAAGTTACTTTTAATTAAGTTTCGATCTAAACCCATGTCCTGGGTAATTTTAGACCTTGAAGAACATGAGCTTAGGTAATATTTAAGAGTAACAGTGAGTTGGGTTAAGCCGTGTTAGTGCGCTTTAGTTTGGGGTTACTTAGTTCTTATTCTTTAGTATTTTTAAATTTGTAGTGACGTGTAGTTTTCATACCTAGTTCAGGGCACTAGTTGGACTTTTATACTCTATTCGAGGATTACATTATTCCGTTTTCAGGTGAGTAGTTTCATGCTACATATTTTTATAAATGTACCCCTACCTTGAACTGTTGGAAAATTAAATTGTTGTTTCAAGACTAAACTATTTTGATAAATTATTATATTATCAATGGAATCAAATTATTTCTGAAACATGTGTGAACTTGACATACTGTAAACTATTTGTTTTGGTCTTATGTTTATAATGATGAACTATCATATTTTGCGAAACTGATGTATATTGATTATTGGGACCATCTGTGTATTTAGTCCAGGAAAATTATTCCACTGTGTATGGTGACTCTGGCCACTAGGGAACAGATTCGGGTTAGGCCGTGATGACTCTAATGCTCAACGATTGTAAGGAAAAGACCTAGGTTAAGCTAGGTGACCTTCAATCGGATCGCCTTAGAGAAAAGGCCCAGGTTGCCACCCTGAGGATGACTCTTAGTTAGGTATTGGATCCAACGAGGCTTATAACCTTGAGAACTGTGTGGCTTGTTACTTGTTATTTCTTGGTACTCAGAAAATTATTGGTGTTCATGTTGTAATTTGTTTTAAGTAGAAAATGTCATTTATCATGTTCTTGAGAGACATGAGTATTTTAATTGTTGACCTGTGGAACTTTCTTTTCGAAATAGATTATCTTTATCAAAACTGCATGCCAATCTAGTTTCTGTGATATATATCTTATTTTAGAATTGAACCGTGTTTTCAAAACTATATTTACTATCCATGTTGCTACTCACTGAGCTATCAGCTGACTTAGTTGTTTATCATTTCTAAGTGTTAGAAGGACTTAGAGTGGACTTATGGCGTAGTGGGGACTCAATTGCATGGACCTCTAGGACATTCATTTATTTTGTTTTAGATTGTTATGTCAAGTTGTGCATATTTATTTTTATTTTTTTTATTTAGGTTCATTTAGGATTATTTTGATATGTGGACTGTTTATATCCCATAAGTTTGGATAGTATTGTTTACGGTTGGTTTTTCTGTATATAATTGTGACATGTCACTGGATTGAGTTTGGTTATTTATTATTGGACTTTTGTTTAGTTGTTCAATTTTATTATAGTTTCGTGTTTAGGCTTACATGTGCCTTGGGCTAAGGCCCTGTGGGCCACGGCCGGTCATATTCGGGTTTGGGGTGTGACAACCCCGACCTATGATTAGCTGATTAACTATCATTAATTATGCCTAATGACGAATTAAAAGGAAAATTTGAATTAATTGCATGAGTATTGCATTATTTGTGTATTGCATTATTTGTGTTTATATCTGTTGGCGGTAGGAATATTTGTTTTTGTTTCTGTTTTGTACTGCGAATTGAAGGCCTTATCAGCATCCGATCACGAAATTGACTTGGTATATGTGTTAGTTGGAATTTTTAGAACATTATGGTAGGTTTAATTAAAACTTAATTCGGAACGAATTAATGCGAATTAATTAATGGTCGTTGCTTAGACTAAGTAAAGTCTAATTACTTCACTCTTAATCAAGGGTATATAGGGCTTATATAACTAGACACTCACACCTACACACTCTCACTTCTTCATCTTAAGACACCAAAACGTGAGAGGGAGAGAGAAGAGGAGTTTGAACTCAAATTAAGAGGATTGCTAGAGAATTTAGAGATTTTGGCTTAAAACTTCAAACAATTGATCATCTAGAGCATCATTGACAAGCCTAGATAAGGATTCAACCCTTAGATTGTACAATTATGATGTGTAGAACATGAACTCTAAAGAATTAAGTTGGTTAATACATGAATTGAGTTAGAATTGAAGAGAATTGAACCATATCATGCATGCATACTCATTTCATCACAATTTGAGGTTGTTTTCAAAGAATTTCCCTTTTGCATGTCCTTATTTTGATCTTCTTCTAAGAATTCAACATGTTTTTGAGTTAGACACCTCAATGGATCATGTTTTGAAAGTTTTGAACTTGCACCTTTACATGCATGATATGTAATGATTTGTTTTCACAATTTCAAGGTTGAGTTTTGAACAATTGACAAAGCTTTTGGGCTTAATTTTGTGACATGATTTTGAATTCACCATGTTTTATCAGTTTACAAGTGTTTTCTCAAGTTTTGGGGCCAAAAGTTGTATTTTGAGACTTTGAAGTTGAGTTTGGAAGCTTAGAGGTGAATCTGGAAATTCCAAAATTCAACCTCCCCTCTTAAGCAACAGATCTTGCGCTCGAGCGGCCACCTTTGTTTTTATCTCCGCTTGAGCGACCAAAAGTTGGCTCGAGTGTAAAATGCACGCTCCCAAAAGTTTCATGCTTTTGCAGACCGCTCGAGCGATAAAGGTTGCGCTCGAGCGAGGACCTAAGTCTCATACTCGAGCGATCGTCGAGTGTCCGTCGAGCGTGAAAATCACACAATCAGTATTTTTGTAAAGTTTACAGACCACTCAAGTGACCGAAGTTATGCTTGAGCGACCACTTACATTTTTGAACCTCTGCTCAAGCGAAGGAAGTTGCGCTCGAACGGGGACCTTATTTTTAGCAAATTTGCCTAAGTGTTGAACAACATAATTTGGCATCCTCATTGCACCTTTAGCATTCCTAGGCCATGATTAAGACATAATAATGAGGATAAAACGTAGAAACACACTAAGGATAAAACGTAGAAACATAATGAGTTAAGTACATTCCGAGTATGTGTTTCAAATGTGTATTTGTTATGTGTTGATGTAGGTTACGCGCCGTAAACCATTTAATTAGTCTGCTCTGTTTGTCTGTACCCGGAGCCATCTATGAATAATAACTTAGTAAAACTATGTTCAACTTTATTTAAATTCTGTGTGATAAAATAAGATCTGTTTTCTGAAATGCTATGTTCTGTACAATGAATGGTTGTCCAATTTCTGACAATGTATTTGTGGCATCCTTAGCATCGTGTGATATTTGTTAGCTGTTACCCAATATCGGAGGTTCCATTATGGAACTTATTATGTCTGCACTCCGTTAACCCATATCGGAGGCTCCATTATGGAGCTCAACATATGTGTTATCTGTTACCCGGATCCGGAGGTTCCTTTATGGAACTGGTTATTCATAACCACCATATGTTCTGTATCTGTTCTGTTACCGCTAATGGATGTACCACGTATGATTAAGCATGAACTCTGATTTCTATATATGATTTGAACAAGAATATGAATATGAATATGTATACGAATCTGTTTATAAATCTGAATTTTGATTTCTGAATCTAGTATGGACATCATTCATTAAAACCCTTTACTCCATTAGTATTTATTGGGCTCTCGCTCACTATTTATATCATATATGTAGGTGAGCAAGCTCGTGACCAGACCTAAGCTGCTGCTTGTAAAGTTTTGGGGTCATCCAGTCACCGTACCTCTTGGGGAGGTTTCCTTGTCTAGAAGTCGAATTTTGTCGACCATGTCAAGAGTTATTTTGTGTATCATGTTAAGAACGTTTATGTTTTGTCTCGTTTTGTTTATCTGTATACTAGGCTAAATCCCTTTTGATAACGCTTGCACGGTGTTGCAAGACTTATATGGACATGACATCTTATGTGTATATTTTATAAGGTTTCAAATTTCTATCTCATGTATGTCTACACAGCTTTGTGGACTACGTATATTTTGTATATTTGCTTCCGCAGTCCCTAATTATATGTTATTCTATTAAGAGACCTTCAGTAATCCACGGATTACTAGTCAGTTACGACGCTAAACCTATAAGGATAGGTTTGGGTCATGACACCAAACCCTTGGGATAGCCGGCAACAAATCTCTCATTCGAACATCTCGTTCTCTCTGTGATGGTGGCTTTGGTACAGGTGCTGGAGTGGACGTAGAGCCAGTTCAGCTGAGTTAGCGATGGCACAGAGGCGAGAGAGAGAGAGAGAGAGAGAGATGGGGTTTGATGGTATAATGAACAGGCATGGTTTTAAATACATGGGGATAGTTTAGTCATTGTACAAAAGTATATCTTTATGAACATAATAATTTCGCCAAGACTGCTATTTACACATACTTTATTTCTTTAGGCCCCCACTATTTTTTTTAATTACAATTTTGCCCTAACATCATTTTTCATTTTTGACTCATCTCTATCCTTCCAACCCTAACCCTAACCCTAACCCCACTTCCATCTCTGCCTCTACTTCACTCCACTTCGACCGACAACCTCCTTTAGTAGCCATCATAGTGCCTTCCCACCATCTCTTTTTTTCTTCTGCTTCTTCTGCAATCGCGATCTCCACCATCGCCAATCGTGAACCCACCACCACTACAATCTCTCTCTCTCTGTGTGCACATGATTAGGTCACTCTAGTTTGGAGGTGCGATAGAGATGAAGATCTAGATAGGGAAGGAGAAGGCGACGGTGGAGCGAAAGGGTTGTGACTATGAAACCCAAACCCACCCCACAACCGTCGCGAACCTAGATCTTCTTTGCCCTTGTCGTCGACAGCTATGGAATTGACGATGTCGGACAAGATCAAGATCGAGGTATGGGGTGGCAAAAGAGAAGAATAAGCTGGAAATGGCAGTGGAGTTTGATGGCGGTGCACCGTGGCAGAGGGTGTAACCGGACCTAGCTGTCGTCTTCAATGACCACCGAAGATAGCGACAATGGTTCCCGGAATTGGTGTGGATAGGAATGGGGTTAGGGTTTGGGTTTGGATTTGGGATTAAGAATATAATTGATATTAAAGTAGGGGTTTAAAGAGAAAATTAAGGGGTTTCATTTTACGAAGTGAGGGTTCGAAGAAGTGGGGATTCAAGGCGAAAAAAGGTGGGGGCAAATAGCAACCCTCTCATTTCGCGCCTGAACCTTTAGGGGAAAAAAATTCAAATTTGGACTGTTGGATTGAATGAACTAATTTGTGTACCATATTATGACATTACTTAAATGAATTAATTGGGACTTTTCAGGAGAGAGAGAGCAAGCAAAGAACTGTGAACATATTCATTGACAAGCTGGTTTTGGATAACAAAAAGAAAACATAGATGGTTTAAAAGGCACTACAAGATATATACAACCATGACAAGAAGCAATCTCTCAATCACAAGAAAATGCTCCTCTCCCCTCCTGCTCTACAACCATAGCAAATCTGCAACCAACAAATCTTCCCCGACATTAAAAGCAAACTTTGTTACACGCCCATAAGATGAGAAAGATGAGTCAAAATACATAATCAAAGAGCACAAAAATAAAAGGATTGTCACTGGCACATAAAAACCTTTTGTCCACTACTTGTTGCTACTCATTATTTGGTACAAAGGGTCCTAAATGGTCTGCAACTGGGAAAAGGAGATCCGGATCACTGAACCCCCAAGGGTGCTGGCATGTTTGCACACAATGGCCTCAGTGGCCTGCTCTTCATTTTCAAAAAGTACAAGTGCCTGCTTCTTACCATTCATCTCAAAGAGCTTGGTATTGACAATGGGGCCATGTTCCTCCAGGTGGGCCACAATCTCCTCCTCGGTCACATCCTGGGGAAGGGTGGACAGGTGGACCATTTTGGTTGGTGAGCAGCAGTAACGATAATTCTTTGCAGCATTGCGGTTAAAGCGATTGAGATTTGAGTTCAAGTACTCGTGTGTATCAGCACCAGTTGTGATGTTTGGATGTTTCGAAAAGTTTACTTCCAATTGTTTCCCAAACAGCATGGCTCCCTATAATTCAAGAATTTAGATTAATTTTAGTAACAAGTGTTCAATGAAAAGGAAAGTTTTATAACAACAGAAATCTAATAACGAAGTCTAAATCACTAAAATAAAGCTTATCACAGCTATTTACACCCGCAACATGGACCTTGTAATTTATAGCAGCTACTCGACTCTCGTACCATAAAATGACTCCAGCCTTTCAGCTGCTCAGCAATATACTCAGCGGTGGATGTGCATATTTTTTTGACTAAAATTTTTCACTAGTTGCCAACGAAATCAGCTCACTTTATAAGATGATAATATTTATAAACTTCTGTTCAACGGTTTCAAGAGTATAAGGTTCAACTAACAACCACCTAAATGACCATGATATTCAACAGGGGCCAAAAGAGATTTCAAAAATTAAGGCCTAACAGGATAAAACTTGGCATAGTTTAACAGATAAATTCATTGATGTAGTTCAATTCCCAATTCCAGAGAATGGAAGGTACAATGCAGAATTTTTCCTACCTTTGGAAATTATTTCTACGGAAAAAAAAAACAGCCATTGCCAAAATTTGGAAGTTAAAAAATTAACTTCCGGAGAACTAACTCCATTCCAAAGAGTGGATCTCTTCCAATCAATTCTTGTTTTATTATTTTTTTTATGGACACTTCGTTATTCTATTGTAATTTTACATACTAGTTTCTCAGGCCACTAAATATAAGTACCTTTATTCTTTCCTTTCTCTTATCTCTTTTTGCGCTACTGCAGCCACTCGTTGGAATTTGTAAAACTCAAAAAGGGTAAATTACACCATTGATCCCTATAATTTTAACAAGATTTCACTTTGGGTCTCGTAATTTCAATTTCTTCAATTTAAACCCCCCACTTTCAATTGCATTTCAATGCAGTCACCTCTGTCAATTGCTGCTAGCATTTTGGACAGAAAAATGGTACGTGCAAAAACTAGATGGATCAAAGTTGAATTCGGAAGAAACTATAGGAACTACATGTGTAATTTATTCATTTTTCTTTCTTGTGCGGGAACCACTGAAATTCCCACATGAATCGCATGTGGCATTTTTCATCCACAATGCTAACAGCAATTGATGAAGGGACCACACTGAAAAGCAATTGGAAGTGTAGGGTTTAAAAATTGATGAAATTGAAACTACAATGACCAAAGTGAAACTTTGCTCAAACTAGAGGGCTCAACAATGTAATTTACCCCAATCAAAAGTATTGGCTTTCTTTCTCAAATTTCCTAATATAGTTCTCAATTTTTTGTATTGTGTGTTTTATATTGAATCAGCTATTATACGAGGTTGGTCCAAATAGCCCCTCAAATGTTTGTACCATTTCACTATATTTACTTGAGAAAATAAAAACTGACATTCCTTCTATGATTACTTTTTTCATAATTTTTTTTTATAATATAATTCGATGCCTTAAAACTAAAACACCCAAAAATGGGTGAAACACTTCATTCCTGGTGCTCTCTAAAATTTTGATAAAGATCACAATCGAGTTTCATTGAGTAAAACTAAACTACGAAATAAGCATTCAAGTGCACTAGATCTTAAAGAATATTGGTTGGTCAAGAAATAACATATCCAACCAAAATTCATCAAGATCTAAGTGTGCTCAACCAGAGACCACCACAACAAAACAGGACTCTGCCAGTCAATGGCACCATAACACAAATTATCGCATCCCAAGAAACTCACTTATCTATGCTTCCTTTCCATCAGTCCAGTGACAAATTGAATTAGACCAGACAAAATCAAGCATCATGATTGCATCAAACTAAGAGGGAAACCGAGAGGAAAATAAATGAACGTTAGTTGTCAAACCTTCAAGAAGTGCACAGCTAATTCAGCCTGGAAGCCATCACCCATCTGAACCAGTGCATGATCCGGTTTATTACGAAGAAGTTTGATCCTCACAATGTTTCCATAGATGGAAAACAGGTTGAAAAGTTTATCCTCATCTATTCTCTGAGATGGAAATTAAAAAAGACAGCATAAATTAAATAACATATTACCCAAATTGAAGGGTGGGACAAAACCAACCAATTGAGATCAGAGAATAGGCTTTGTCCCTCGTCAAATGCAAAAAGATATGAAAAAGAGGCAAGTATTTGGAGAAAGAGAAGGGGTGACTCACATCAGGATTTAGATTTGATACAATCACAGTGCACCTGTCATTTGTTCCACTAATTCCAGGAGGCAAGCCTCCTCCAAAAGCAGCGGCAATGGCAGCAGCATTGCCCATCTAGAAGTGGAACCAAATAAAATCAAGTTACACAAATGTCTTGCAGATTCTCAACACACAACATACATCCACGGAACTACAAGATAAAAACTAACATTTAACCCAAATCAGTGCCAACTATCCAACCAATCGTAAATCCCAGTTCCTCATATTTTTCATCAAACTCATTGACTATAATTTGAAATTGAATACTATCCAACAGAGCTAAATGCAGGCATGGGGTAGTATCAAAATGGTTGTCCAAATTAAGCCTATTTTAGATGCAGAGTTCATGACGAAGAAGAGAAGTCAGGCTGTAGATGTCCAAATAATCATTCCAAGACGCCCCCCCAAAACGGGATAAATTCCTCCCCTCTGGAAAAGAAAAATCACAGGAGGGACTAATAACATGAAAACAATACCCACCTGTGGAAATCCAACTGCAACACAGGAAAAAAAAAAAGAGAAAAAAGAGGTAAGAACATGGTTGAACATCACAAAAAATTATTCAAACAAAGCCAGCACAAGATTGTCAATTAAGTACCTGTCCTACCTCCAGAAGCTTGGAGGGCATACACACTTCCTGCATCTCCATAGCCAGGCTGATCCACCATGCAACAAATATAAGTTTAATACAAGAAAAAAAAAATTGGATGAGAAGACATTCTATTATCATTCATGATTTAGATAAAAATAACAGAAACACTGGATCATACTTGTGAGGATCTTCCCTTCTGTTCTGAAGGCAAAGATGGGTTTGTAAAATCCCTAAACAAAGAGAATAAAATCAGCAGCATTATTAAAATTATGCAATGAGAACTGATTTCACAAGCAAAATATAAAGTTAAAGAAAACAAACACTATAAAAATTAAATAAAATTTTAAACAAAAAAAAAAAACAGCTAATTAACCCACCTTGAGCGCTCATTATTGTAGTTCACTTGCAACTCATCGAGGCTGGATCATAAAAGTGAATAACAAATGAAATGTCGAACATAACATAGAAAAGATGATAAAATTAACAAGTACACATGCACACAGACATGCCAGCACAAACACACAAAAGAACATAAAAATAGCTAGAAGGTTTTGTCCATTTGCAGCCTACTTCGAAAACTGAATGTCCAGCTGACAGCAACCATCATAAATATTACGCCCCTACAAAGAAATTTGGAGTGTTAAAACTTTCACCAAGTAGACAAACCAGCAAACAATCTAATGTCCGCTTCTAAAAAAAACATGCTGAATATGACCAACAGACCTGAAGAGAGTTTCTTGCTAAGATAGCACTTTCACGTAATTGATACTGTAAAAGGGCTTGAAAACCTACAGAAATCGCAGATACAAGATAAAAAATAGAAGACTTCAAAATTTCATGAACTTTTGGAAGGTGAATGGCATCTTTGCATTGTTTTAAGGTAGAAATTATTTTCAAACTTCAAAAAAACACTGGCAGCATAATTTTATGAGAATATGGACACTAAACATCCAAAAGTTAGTAAACCATAAATATTGCATACAGACACTACAACATGATGCAAATTTTAATGAACCTTCCTGACAGACCAGGGGTTAAGCAAGATGAGTGTTGAAATTAAGAAAAAGATAGACGAGAGAGAGAGAGAGAGAGGGAAAGAGAAACAAAACTTGAAGAAGCTGACCAGCTGACTTCTGAAATGTGACAATCTTCTCCACAAATCCATGAGGAGAAAACACTTGATGCAGCACTTCCACGGTTATAGGATATAGCATGTGATGAATGGTAACTAAGAGAATTCGATTAGGCTGTGTACCCGGAGTGTGCGCCACAGACCAGCATAGAGACAGAAGAGAGAGAGAGAGAAGAGAATGAATAGAGAAGAATAGATGGAGAAAGAAGAAAGAACTACTGATATAATAAAATAGTAATTTCCCACAAGCATACAGAAACCATTTTAACAAAATATAGATGCAAGGAGAAAGAAAAGAAACCATTATAAAGTTATTGGAGAAAACAAAAAGGAAATTTACTAGTAGCCCATTTATAATGAGATTTAAAGTTAGTCATGTGCGACACTACTAAATTATTATCATCCAACTATGCATAACTAACATCTAATCAGTGTTTTAAAAAGCTCTAGGTGCATTGAGGCGCTAAGGTCTCCCGGAGGTTAAGCGTGAGGCACAAGGCGAGGCGTAAGTTGTTGAAGATAACCAAAGTATTAATATAGGCAAAGTTTTTAACATAAAACAAATATTCTTAGAATTTCAAAAAAAAAAAATAAAAATAAAAATAGAACAACATTCAATATTCCAAAAATTATAAAAATAACATTCAACGTTTAAAAATTTCTCAAAAATAACATTCAATCTTACTTTGCCCTATACTATTTATCTTTCTTTATCAATTTATTAACATGATTTATTTCTTTTTTTAGATAAGGAACTCACACCATATAATACCTTAGTGGTTTTAATTTTAAATTGGGACCAAATTGCCTGATAGCAATTATTGGCCGAAACTGTTGTAATTTACTACATTGAAAGAAATCCCAAACCATATATCCATCTTGCAATCCCAAAGCTTTTGCTTAATGCCTAGAGCATTTTTTTTATATGAAAATTGGAGCTCAAAGCAAGTGTTTACATTTTATATTAAAGGGGTTGTAATTCCATATGGTTACACACACAAAGAATAACGATGGAGCAAAACTTTAAATGAAGCGTATGAGGTGTGCGCCACGCGCCTACACCTAAGGCGCGGGCCTCAAATGTGCCTTTCCTACTGCACCTCTCACCTCAAGCTGTCTGAGGCGCCTCAGTGTGCCTCGCACCTAAGTGTGCACCTTTTAAAACACTGCATCTAATGATTCAGCCCATATCCAAATCTGTCCATTCTTCCCAAACCCCACATCTTAGAATTTTGTACAACTATAATAACCACCATTTTTTTGTGATGGGATAGTGGTTCTGGCAACTGTCTCAGAGTTGATTATTCATATGAACCAATTTGTAGCAGGAAATATGATAAGATGATGACTATTCAGCTATTTTGGTGGCACGGTAACACTAGGAGATTACATATGATCCTGCTGTGATATTTTCACTTGGATACTATTTGTCTCTCGAAAAAAAATCATTTGGATAGTATGTATAGTCATGATAATCAAATTTGATTCCCACTTAGTTCACCACATCAGGTAGGATAGGCTTTAAAAGGTGTATCAATAAATTTTTTGGCGTTTCTGATCAAGCAAGGCATCATGGATGTAAAATGAGATTAGCATCAAAGATGAATAAAAATTCAAGAAAAAATTCAAAAGGCAAGAAATAATCTTCAGTTTCAACTAACTCTAGCCCTTGCATGAAGTTCACATTAATAGGACTATATAAACATAACCGGCAACACAAGTGATGTATAAAGTTGATTGTTGAATGATATGAGACAATATGTATTGTATTTTGAGAAAAGATCTAGAAGAGTCATGACTGCCTCGGAATTAAATGCTTCAATAAACATTGCTTCCTCCACAGATAGATCAATAAACATAATCTCAATATATGCAACCATACCCCTCTGTCAAAATTAAATCCTCAGCTTAAAAGCAATTATTAACAGATAAAAGGCCATTATTTATGTAAAAAATCTGCTATGCTAGCCAGAAAAAATCCACAAATGTTGCCATAAAAGGATGACTCCTTTTCAAACCATCCCTCTCACAGATACCAATAACTGCCAATACCACAATACTAAGTACAAAGTACTAACCTCCTCATCCCCCCGGCCTTGAGAATTCTGATCCATAGTTGTTAGTTCTTGATGGGATGAGAATTGAACATAAACATTCCTTCCCCTAAATTCACAACAAAAAAATTGAACCATAATCAAAACCTGCAGATTGAATCAAGAAAAAAGGATTGCTACCTTGAAACCATTCGGAAGCAAAGGAAATTTACAAGAAATGTGGAATCCACTTATTCCCGAAACAGAAACAAATGTTTCTTATATCTTGATACCTTATGCTTGGCTGAACATTTGTGTAGAACTGCAGTGCATTAACAGCTGAAGGAATATCTTGCATTTGGAGGAGTGCCTGCAGCCATGGCATGCATGTACACAAACATTTTAGTTCTTGAGTTTCGGATCAGTTTCAAACATAATAAAGCTAGCCTCTCTCTACCATATAGCAAGCAAACATACCTGATTCTTGGCGCGAAGCATCACAACCTTGGTTACGACCCCAAATTGCTGGAATAGCTGATGTAAGTCATTCTAGCGTAAAATCGCAACCTGTGTTAGAATATTTATACATAGATAACATGAAGGGGAAAAAAATCTACAACTAAAAATTCACACTCACACTTGAACAAGTAAAGCTGTGAACCAATTATCCCATTGTCAAATTGTGCAACCAAATGTGGGATAAATGGGTACCATGGATAACTAATCCAATCCCTCTCTTTTAACCAGCAACCAAATGTGCCCAAACGATTATAAAACTTTGATTGCACTTTTTGTAAGTCACCTCCATCTTCTTTGCAGCTTTTTTCAAAGTTAAATTTGATAGGAGGCAAGTTTGCTTCTAAACTTAAATAGTAATGCTACAATCACACCCATTTACACACTCCAACACACACCCATAGGGAGAGTGAGTGTGTGAGTCCTACATACATGCACGTGTCCCACACACTCACTCTCTCTATGCAATGTGTAAATGGATGTGATTGTATTTAAATGCAGATGACAGACATTAGTAAGACCCAAGAGAAAAGCAGGATATAATCATGTTTTTCTCCTCATATTATAAAATTAAATATAAAAAAAAAAAAAAAATAGAAACTTTACATCAAAACTTGAATTAGAATACCAGTTTAGATTCCATGTATATTATGGAATGGATAAATCAAGTTGGATGAGTCATTTGGGAACCACACACACAATTTGGGAATACCATGCAGAAGAAGAAACAAAAGTTCTTATTTCCAAAGAGAAAAGCTTAAAACATCATCTACTTGCATATTTACCAACAATACTAGGTGTTCCGAAAAATCATGACTCGAATGGCTCGAAACACCCAAGACGACATCGTTTTGGGAACAAGACGACGTCGTTTTGACACATTCGAGTCACAAAAATTTGGGCCACCAAACATTTTCCCATATTTACTGGCATAGAAAGAGACAGAGACAGACAGAGAGAGACAGAGAGAGAGAAGGTACCTCAGAAATTTCATGCCCCACATTGCGTACATGAATGACTTTGGAAGGCTCTGTCATTTTAAATGACCCTGAAAATAACCCAAATAGTATGATGATCATACCGGACTGTCCCAAATCTAACAGACTTTGATTTAAACAAAAACAAGTACCAACGTATTGTAATGCACCTAGAAACAAATATATACACTTTACCCGCGCTCTCAACTATTGTCTGTAAAGTGACACTTTGAATTAAAAAATTACAACACTTGAGCAATCAAACCACATACAAATGTTATGTCTTTAATCTTTCCGCAACTGAAATCAAAGCAAGCAATACAGACTAAATTACTCTACCCATAAGCTAAACCAGGAATATTCATACAATTTGTTTCGACCGATATGGCCATGGGATTGGACTAATAATCCAACAAAATGCATAATCCCATGTTTGGCTAAGAAATTTGTGGTCCGAACTAATAGTTCATCCGGACATAGTATCCCTATATGGAGGACTATTGTGACGTTTGGACTATCAATACCATCCTATAATTATGAGCCAATTCAAACATGGAATAGGATACACAATGGGATTGATAATCACACAAATCCAGTCCGTCCAAACAAACATGGCCTAAATCCGTTGCAATTTACCAAACATATACACAAACGAACTAGAAAAGCTAAAAAGAGAGACAATCACGCGAAGTGAACAGTGAAACAGGAATTAACGAGAGAGAATACCTGAGGTGCAGAAATAGCTTACTTGACGAGAGATTGAAAGGTGAAGTGAGACCTAGATGAGAAAGAGGAACAGGAGGAGGAGAGAGATGCCGGTGATCGTCTGAACTAGACCGCGTGCCCTAGATGCATCTGTGTGCGTCTCCCATCCATCAAGCAGACGATATCGAAGCCACGTGTTCGATTTTATTTAATTATTTTTAGAATTTTTTATTAATATTCTATATTTTTAATATTTAAAAAATTATTTTTATAAAAAATTAACTTAAAAAAAAAAAACTTTAAGGATAAAGAAATATGAAAAACAAAAAATTCAAATCAAAATTAATTCAGAAATTACTTAAAATTTTCATCTTCTAGTTTAAATTTATTCTATATATGAACTCCACACCATACAAATTTAATTACAATCACACAATTCCATTCGAAATAAATTCGGAGAAGTTAAAGGTTGGTGTCTAGTATTATTCTTCTACATACACTTGCATTTGCATGTGGAGTGTTGAAGTTCCTTGACAATTAGTATGAACAATAAAGATTGGCACCCCCTCCAAACACCACCCCCACAACCCCCTTTGACACATGGCAGGTGGTGATTGGAGGTGCAGGAAAGTGTAACCGATGAGAGAAGAGAGGGGGTCAAAAGGGGGTGAGAAAAAGGGGGTCTAAATCACTACTCTAGTATGAATATATCCTCTGCATAGTGTGGGCGATGGATCAAATGTTTTCCTGTGGTTTGATAATTGGCACCATTTGGGTCTTTGTATGCTAAGTTTGGGGACAAATTGTTTATGATTCTACCCTTGGTGTAGAGTTTAAGGTCAAAGATATTGTTGAGAATGTCTAACAATTCGAAAATTTAAGTTGTTCGTTAAATTTTATATTAGTATTATGGTTGTATGTAATAATATATTATTAAATAAATAATAATAAATATAGAATCTAATTTGGTATTGGATTATTAAATATGAGATTAATTAGGGATTATTATTTGGGGCCAAATTAACAGAAATATGGAATTATAATACTAGTTGGGTCAAATTAAAGTTAAAGATAGTAAATAAATAAATATAAAAGTAAGAGTAAATAAATAATAATATTGATAACAATAATAATGATAATAATAATAATGGGTGTGGTAGTAAAATAAATAATGAATTTTCTGTTGGTATACAATATAGTGAATTTAATTAGAGATTGATTGATTTATTTATATAGTTATATTAAAAAATTAGGTCAAAGTGTAATTATCTTAAATATTTATTAAAGATAAATATAAATTCATGTAATTTATTATCAAATCTGGAGAGGGATTCGACCTGGCCACGTATTGGCCTGATGATGCCTTTATCTTCCCATAAATAGGGAGGAGTAGATCAAAATCTGGGGGAAGGAAAGGAAAAAAAGAGAGAATGAGAGGTACGTAAGATACTGGAAGTAGAAATTTATGGTAAAAAGATTGTGATAGTGGAAAGCAAGGCTAAGGGTCAATATTAGGGTGAGTTATATTATACCTTGAGTCACCATAATATATTTTACGTATGTTTTGATTTATCATAATTTATTTTATACAAGTTGTATTTTATTAGTTATATTAATACAAGTTATGTTTTATAACTATTTTAGTTACGTGGATAAATTTCTAAACTCTATTTGTTATGAAATCCATAGATATGTTTGTTTAAATTTTAAAGAATATTTGACTATAACCTTATAAACAATTATGTTTTGTAAGTATCACCACGGGAGTCCCACGCCTTGGGGGGCTTAAATAACCATCGGCCTGTTTGGTTACTTTGTGACGCTCTATTGTTATGGATCTATTGACCTCTGTTCTGTGCAGAGCAAAGTGCTGTGCAGAGATAAGTGTTACATTATTGTGGGAGCCACCTCTATAATTCGTATGAGCCACCTATTGAATCCGTACCTTTGTTCTGATTGTCACTCATGTGACTTCTGTTCTGTTTTGTTCGGTATCCTAGTTATGGTTATTTATTTACATAATCTCAATTTTGCTACTTAAATGATTATTTGTTCAGACTAAGTTATATTAAATATTTTAGTTACATAACTATTCGTGGTTATTTTGTATCCCTTATACTCTTAGTATAATATTTCTCACTCTACCATGTGCTTATAGCTATTTACCAATTTTCAGGAAACAATGCAATTCAGAAATAGCTTTAGGAAAGTCCGGTTGCGGAATAAACACACACAAAACTTTTATGATATTTTTATATGTAAATATCGACATTTTTGGTCAATAAATTTTGTAATAAAAATAGAAGCTCCAATGATTATTTTGGTAAGCTCACTTAAATATTATTTTCGCTCGCGTTTATTAATTTGTTCAAGAATTGACCGGAGGTAATTTCAGTTACTGGCCATCACGATACTTAATCCTTGGGTACGGGAAGCGAGTCGTGACAGAATGCTTCTCGAAAATGGCCTAATGCTTCACCTTGGGAGCTTAAGGAGCTAATTGAGAGTACTCCATCGACTTTCTCTTCTAATTCTAGTACTGATTTTGTTATTTGGTTGCCATCTTTTGTTGGCAAATTTACATTAATTCAACTTGGAATTACTTGAGGAAGTCTTATGATAAAGTGTCTTGGGTTGGTACTCTTTGGGGCCCTCATAATATCCCTAAAGCTAGTTTGTGACTTGGATGGCTATCTTGGGTATTTTGAATATTGGGGATAGATTGAAGTTATTTGGTATTTCTCAATCAGCTGAATGTGTGTTTTGCAAAGATTCTTATGAAGATCATAATCATCTTCTCTTTGATCGTCCTTTCTCTTCTAGAGCTTGGAATTGTATTCGAGCCAAGATTAATGTTTCATGGCCTAACTTGTAGGGGTGAGCAGCGGATATTCCGATTCGTTTAAACTGACCAAACTAAATTGATCCATCGCATTTTGGACGGTTGCGTAATGACTAGCAGATGGTTGGGTTGCGGAATGATTTTTTCCAATCTGCCTAAATTTGGATGGATGGCGGATTTGAGGTTCTTTTGGCCACAATCGAACCGCCAAACCGCGAGCACCCCTAGTAATTTGTAAGATTTTGTGTTTTCAATTTGTTTAGATATTTTGTTTGTGTTTTCAATTAAAAAAGAGTTTAGACATTCTGTTATATTTTTAATTTGTTTTCAATTTGAAAATCCTTTTATCAAATGGCAAGTGTTGATATTTGGTATTCTTGTGTAGAAAATATAATTTTGTCATTTTTAAAAAAAATCAAATTAAATAATTTTTGAATAAAAAAAGTAATGAAATAGTTTTGATAATGCATAATTTTCTTATATGTATTTATTATTGGTATTTGACAATTTAGTTGATAATCTTTTGGTTATGTTGAGTTAGATTGTTATCCAAAAAAAAATGTTAACAAGTTATTGTGTTATGTTCAAAATTTGTAAAAATTTAAACCGTCAAACTGATTCGCATCCATCCGTTAATCCATCAATATGCTTAATCCGCATCCGTCAATTTGACAGATGGATGCGGATTGATTTTTTCCAATCCACCAATTCAACAGACAGATAGTGAATTAGAAGTTTCCCAACCGTAACCAAACCGCGAACGCCCCTATTAACTTGTATATTGGCCTACAATTGTTCAGCATGTGTTGCAATCTGTTAAAGGGAAATCTCTTGGTGTCATCATTACTAGACTTGCCTTTACTTGTACTGTGTACCAATTGTAGATTGCTAAGAACAATATAATTTTTAGAAAGAGGTGACCCTTGAGAAGGTTGTTATTAATTGCATTGTGGATATGATTGGATTTCATGTGATGTCTATTACTAATCTTAAAATACATTCTAGTGACAACTGGTTCTTGAATTCTTGAAGGATTTCCCATACCATTATGAAGATTACACAGTCTGGAATGAGTGATGAGAGTTCAGTATATGTGGGTTGAGTGATGGAGAGCATATATTGAGTGTTTTCTCTAATGTTTTGTTAATTTTGAGGGTACTTGGAGCTGTTGAAAGTTCAAGTTGAGTGTGTCAAATGACTTATAAAAGGGTTGAGGGTCTGTGAGCAATGTACAATTGCATACCAAAATCAATAGCCATGTTGCGTGTTACTAACCATATTGTTTTGTGTTGTTATACTTTCTATTGCAGGTCACATAGAGAGGGCTATATTTGAGTGTTGTGAGATCCTATATTGTAGGTTGAGTGATTTGAGATTATATATAGTGTGCTTTCGTTACTGTGTTGCTGATGTTATGTTTATTCTTGTTATGAATTGTTGGAAATTGGGTCGGGGTATTGGACTCGAATTTGGGCACCTATGTGACATGACCCATGACCAATTAAATTATCCATTTAAGTTTGAATTTGAATTATTTGGATAACCCACAATCAATATCTATATTTACCATATCTTATCAAGAGATATGGATAGATGGATAGATAGATATTGTTTGTTATATATTTGATTATATACATTTGAATGATATAGAATATCATATACTTTATGTGTTTTTACTCATAACCTTTTTCCCAGACTCTCTCTCTATAACTCTCTCCCATATAAAAAACAATCAAGCTTTTGCACTGTGACTAGTGTGGGTGATACTCATACTATAGTATCACTCCACTGCTGGGAGTTCGTTGTTCGTATTTTTGAAGCACGTGATTTACCTACAAGATTCTTCGCTTCAGGTTTTATCACCTAAGGTAAGATCTGAAATTTTTACCCGCTGCGTTATACTTGATTGACATGAATAGTTGCTGCTTATATCACATTCTATCTTGGGTAGGGTTAACTAAGCTCAGGATGTATGTTGTATGTAGGGATGGCTACTGGATGAGCCTGAAGACTGCAGAAAATTTTATTTTGCATTGTATATATTTGCTTTGCTTTTTGTACAACTACTGTTATGTA
Source organism: Camellia lanceoleosa (assembly GCA_025200525.1). Taxonomy (NCBI): domain Eukaryota; kingdom Viridiplantae; phylum Streptophyta; class Magnoliopsida; order Ericales; family Theaceae; genus Camellia; species Camellia lanceoleosa. The sequence goes on from CM045761.1 coordinate 154,389,007, forward strand.
GATATTTTTAGCTACTCTTGCGGGCTGTGCAAGGGAATGTTTCAACTTTTGTTTTAGATGTTTTAAGACTTTGAAATGTGTTCATGATCCACATATAATCTTTATGGGGCTCCTAAACATGTTCCATACTCTTAATTTGGTTACGGTGATTGTCTTATGCTTTGATTACCTTGCGGGCCATGCAAAGGGTTCTGTTTTGGCTGTGATGGATGGATTAGATGGTGTATTTTTTATATTCCCATCCTCTAGTAGATGTTTGATGTTTTGTAGCTAGTTTTATCTAAAGCAGGTTTAGTGCTCTTGCTTAGATATTGGTTGTTCTTGTCAGGTGTTAGTTTGGTTTGTGCGACCTATTTTTCGTTGGTAGGTCTTGCTTCTTTTTCATGTATAGTTTTTTGTTAGGGCTTGGGGCATGCCCCTTATATTTTATGTAAGTTCTTTATTTTTTATTTATGACATATTCATCCAAAAAAAAAGAAGTATGAATAAGGCTTACCATGTAAAAATAAGGGTGTCAATGTGAAAGAAAATATACCGATGAATAACTAAAGAGACTTGGGCCTTAAAAAAACTAGGGGCAGAAGAGAGCTTCTCTCTCTATGCGATTTTCGGCGTCCCTCCAACAAGCTTTGAAAATACTTTTATAGTGTACATCTTAGTTTTTTATGCTATGAATACGGGTTTGAGAGCTTCTCCCCCTATTTCTTGCATAGATTTTTGGATTTTTAACATTCTCAATGGTTTCCTCTTCTTTTACTCATTCTTTATTGTTGTGCGAGTTTTTCTTCTTCAAATCGGGCTTCTGACAATGACTAAAGACGGCAGCAGCGATAACAGTGGAGTTGGGTAGTGGCAAAGTAGGGACAACGACAATGGTGTCGTTGGGTATAGGCTATATTTTGTTTCAAATATGGTTTGATCTTGTTTTTTTTTTTTTTCCAAAGCACATTTGTAAGATGATTGTTGGTTTTTCTTATACTACAACTTTTTTTTGGCAGCTCTTGTATTTTTTAGTTGTAGTTTGTGTTAGGTTTCTTACTTGGTCCTTTGGGACTTTGTTGTTGTTCTTGTTCATGTAGTTTGTTTTTTATTTTATTTTTTATTTTAATACGAAAATTGTTGAAAAGACCAAGGTAGCAATTGTCTAATGTACTAGGTCCAGTGGATGTTTTTTTTATTGGTAAGAGGTCCACCATTTGTAAAATAGTTTGGTGACAAATTCTTTTGTTTGTTTTGATGGACATTTTATTTTCAATTTTACTCCCTAATTTATCTGCTTACTTTTTTTTTATCTGTTTAATTTTTTTGACTATATATTCAAATTAATATTTATTTGTTCAAATTATTTTTTATCTATTTAATTTTTTTGACTATCTATTCAAATTTATATCTATTTGTTCAAATTATTTTCTATTTGTTCAAATTTTTTGGCTATCTATTTAATATTTTTCCCGAATCTGTTCAAATATATGTCCATATTTTATTATCTATTCATTATTTTTCCCTATTTGTTGAAATTCAAACTTAGTTTTTCCTATCTGTTGAATTTCACAAGCCTATTTTTTTTTCTATCTGTTTAATTTTTTTTATATATTCAAATTGTGACCTTTTTTTTTATAAAAAAAAGAAATCTATTGAATATATTTAAGCCTATCTCAACCTATCTGTTCAAAAAATTGAATAGATTTAAGACTTTTGGAGTATGTTTCCTTAACAAATATGAGCCTTTTGAACAAATCAAAAATCATAAACACAGAGAGAGAGAAAGAGAAAGAGAAAGAGATGGATCATACAGATCATTCACAAAAAATACAGAAAGTTGAGAGAAAAAATAAAAAATCATCCACAAACAGATGCTTAAAAAAAAGAAAAAAAATCATTCACAAACAGATTGTCACAGCCTACCCTGGACGTAACTGACAAAACTTTCCTAGATAAGATGTAACCTATAAGTTTGCCACATATACTTCAAGGATAATAATCTATATCTATACTATATATTAAGCAAAATGAGGTTTTTAACCCCAAGTCTTGTGAGAGCTCCAATCTCTCAATCTAAATTTCTTGATTTTTTGATTTTAAAAAAAAAAACTTTAGCATTTATTAACTTCTCCCAACCCCCAAGTCTTACCCTCATAATAACACTTTAATGCATTAAAAACAAACATAATTTTTTTTTTTTTGAAATCCAACACATGAATTTCTTGAAAAGTCCCAACACATATGATCATTATCAAAATATTAATGCATTAAGAACAAGCATAACAAAAAATTTCTTGAAAAGTCCAACACATATGATTATTATCAAAATATTAAATTTTAATATAATATAATAAAAAACAGAAGATATTTAATTTCTTGAAAAGTTCAACACATATGATTATTATCAAAATATTAAACTTTAATATAATATAAAAAAGGAAAAAAAGAAGACATTTAAAAAAATAAAAAAAAGACATTTAAAAATCGCAATTCGCGTATATAGTTAATTGTAAATATATTAAGGAAAAGGGAGTTTCTAAACTCCAAACCTTGTGGGAGCTCCAATCTCTTAATCTTAATTTTTCTAAATTTTTGATTTAAAAAAAAAAACCTCAACATTTATTGATTTGGTTAAAATCCCTTGATCATCATTTATTAACTTTTTCCAATCCACATGCCTATATTTATTGATTTGGTCAACATCCTTGATTAGCATGTAAAATTCCCTCATACAAATAATTATAGATACAGCTTATACATAGTTACTGCAGTAGCCTTTTTAATTTCTCCTGTACACTATGGTTAGTGATAAGATTGTTAAATTATTTGTATAAAAAATCTTAAAAAACATAATTTATATATTAAAAAAAATTAAAACAAATATAAATATCTATAATTATCTTACGCATAGCACGAGTGATATGCTATCTATACTATATATTAAGCAAAAGAAGGCCTGTGGGAGTTTCAATATCCCAATCTAAATTTTCTAAATTTTTTAATATTTTTTTTATAAAAAAAATTCAGTATTTATTGATTTGGTTAAAATCTCATGATCAGCATTTATTAACTTTTTTCAATCTACATATCTTTCCACATGCCTGCATTTATTGATTTGGTCAAAATTTTCTAATCAGCATTTAAAATTCCCTTATATAAATAATTATAGATACAATATGTGTATAGTTACGGCAGTACCTTTTTCAACTTCTCCTATACACTATGACTAGTGATAAGATTATTAAATTATTTTTATAAAAAATCTTAAAAAACATAATTTATATATTAAAAAAAATCTAAAATAAATATAAATATCTATAATTATCTCGTGCATAGCACGGGTGATAGGCTAGTACTATATATTAAGCAAAAAGGGATTTTTAACCTCAAGTTTTATGAGAGCTCCAATCTCCCAATCTAAATTTCCTGATTTTTTTTATTTTAAAAAAAAACCCTTAACATTTATTAACTTCTCCCAACCCCCAAGTCTTACCTTCATAATAACACTTTAATGCATTAAGAACAAGCATTAAAAAAACTCTTTGAAATCCAACACACATGAATTTCTTAAAAAGTCCCAACATATATGATTATTATCCCTCATAATAATACTTTAATGCATTAAAAACAAGCATAAAAAAAATTTCTTGAAAAGTCCAACACATAAGATTATTATCAAAATATTAAACTTTAATATAATATAATAAAAAACAAAAGACATTTAATTTCTTGAAAAGTCTAACACATATGATTATTATCAAAATATTAAACTTTAATATAATAAAAAAAAGTAAAAAAAGAGGACATTTTAAAAAAGAAAAAGAAAAAAAAAAGACATTTAAAAATCGCAATTTACATATATAGATAATTGTAAACACAATCCGTGCATAGCACGGGTGATATGCTAGTCTATCTATACTATATATTAAGCAAAAGGGCCTTTTAAACCTCAAAGCTTGTGGAAGCTCCAATATGCCAATCCTAATTTCCTAATTTTTTATTTTTTAAAAAATTGACTTGGTGATTAGTTCAAAGATTATAATAATTACACTATTGAATAACGCAATAAATGAAATCCCAATTTCCTTACTTTTTACATCCCTAAGAGACCCATGTAATTATTGTGTAAATGACTCTTAATTTTTTTCCCTCTTAATTTTTTTGTTTTGTTTTTTGAAAAAAAATAAAAATAAATACTTATTAAATTCTTTCAAACTCCTCGATCAAACCCCACGTATTTAATTTATATATTAAAAAAAATTAATTGACTTGGTGATTGATTCAAAAATTATAATAATTACACTATTGAATAACGCAATAAATGAAATTCTAATTTCCTTACTTTTTACATCCCCAAGAGACGCATGTAATTATTGTGTAAATGGCTCTTAATTTTTTTCCCTCTTAATTTTTTTTGTTTTGTTTTTTGAAAAAACAAATAAATAAACACTTACTAAATTCTTTCAAACTCCTCGGTCAAACCCCATGTATTTAATTTATATATTAAAAAAAATTAAAACAAATATAAATATCTATAATTATCCCGTGCATAGCACGGGTGATAGGCTAGTTATATATTAAGCAAAAGAGGGTTTTTAACCCCAAGCCTTGTAGGAGCTCCAATCTCCCAATCTAAATTTCTTGATTTTTTGATTTTAAAAAAAAAATCTTAGCATTCATTAACTTTTCCCAACTCCTAAGTCTTACCCTCATAATAATACTTTAATGCCTTAAGAACAAGTATAAAGAAAATTTCTTAAAATCCAACACATATGAATTTCTTGAAAAGTCCCAACACATATGATTATTATCTCTCATAATAACACTTTAATGCATTAAGAATAAGTATAAAAAAAATTCTTGAAAAGTCCAACACATATGATTATTATCAAAATATTAAACTTAGACATATGATTATTATCCCTCATAATAACACTTTAATGCATTAAGAACAAGTATAAAAAAAAATTCTTGAAAAGTCTAACACATATGATTATTGTCAAAATATTAAACTTTAATATAATTAATATAATATAAAAAAAAGACGTTTAATTCCTTGAAAAGTCCAACACATATGATTATTATCAAAATATTAAACTTTAATATAATATAAAAAAGGAAAAAAAGAAGACATTTAAAATATATATATATTTAAAAATCACAATTTACATATATAGTTAATTATAAACACAATCCGTGCATAGCACGGGTAAGAGACTAGTAATTGATAAACAAAAAATGCAAAACTTCATCCCACTACACATATGAAAAAGTTAGTGCACAAAACATGAACCTAAAGATTTATACAAACTAGAGTGTAACTCTTACGTACATACATATAAAATATATACATGTCTTCTCTCAAACAGACTTCTCAACAAAAATCTAGATTTGGCAGTGAACGTCTATACTTATTGCATACCTGAAACAAAAATACAATAGGAGTGTGAGCTATCAGCAAGCTTAGTGAATGTACCAATTATAATAATAATTGAAAAGGGAAATAAACAACTCAAAAGCATTTAGCATTCACCAAAAAAATATAGGCCTCTCAAGCAAGTTATATGTCGGCCCTAGGCCACCTATCACATTTAATTAGCCTCAAGGCATCATTCCCTGGACAGTGAATTAATTGTCTCTAAAACAATGCAATATAACGTCCCCTGGACAATAAGATGTAACGTCACTAAGACAATGCAAAGAATCAGCTTCAAGACAATGAATTTGTAACATCCATTAATAAGCATCGCATAAGTAATCCAGCTAGTATTGAATATGAATTTATACACTCACCTTAGGGGCTAAAGTCAAATACCACTCGCAAGATTATTTTCTAAGAGAGCTCGGAGTACTTCTTGTTGCCACGGTACCTAGTTTACAACACACTATTATTATTAAGAATATAATCAGTAAAAGTTCATAATATCACAAGGTAATGCATTAGTGATATCAAAGAAATCACTTTAAACAAACTAATCTTTTTTTTTTTTTTTTTTGAACTAACTTTAAGCAAACTAAATAGGAAACTCAAAATCTGAGTAATTCTTCCATGACATAGCAACAAATGCAAATACAAGTATCAGTCATTGTTTATACTTATTTTCAAGTTATAAACATGAATTTCAGTATCTAAAATTAATCAATTTCCACCAACTATGTTTTCAGTTTGTAAATCACAATTTTAGCAATTAGGGACCTTGTCCAGCTTCTAAACAACAAATTAACTCTTAAAAGAAATTGCTTTAGCTTCTAAAAAAATCAATTTCCAGAATTGATAACATTTAAAAGAATTTTGAAGTGAATCAAATTCAATTTCTAGATCTAAGCACCTTGCCAATACCTAACCCCAATACTTTCCTTTTTTGATTGTCAATCTAACTTTCAATTGATAGTTCCAGTACATTAAATAAATTAGCAAAAACAAAGTTACTAGACTTCACCTACTTCACATATAGCATTTATGTCAATGATAGCACAACACCATAAAACTTTCTGTAGCATGAAAGCTATGTTATTCAATTTCTTCAAAACATCTATATGCTTCATATCAACTATAATCAATCATTATCAATAATTGAATCATATATCATTAGATTGGTTTAAATAATTTAGGTAATATCTAAGTCTTATTGTAGTACTCCTTTCATTGATCCTAAAATGATTAATTGAATATAAAATTAAAAGTATGTATTCTTACATATTGATTTGTAGCACTCCATACTTCCTGGTATAATAGAATTATTTTTGACTCTCTAATTATCATGATTTAGAACCTTCATAGTCAATATTTGAGCCTTGGTTGAGGTGTTACTATAGTGGTTGGGCGAGATTGGATAAAAAAACTCCAAATTCGAATTATTATTATTGAGTAGTTTTCACTCTTTTATCATTTTCTCTCTCCACACTTTGAATCTTTATATGAGGTTAGAACCATTGGAAAGTTTACCTCTGGGGCTTCAATTTGGATAAAGAACGACCCTAAACGAAGTCCAATCGAGAGAGTTATGCCGATTTGAAGTTTGCGAATCTGTTTTGTGTGCATAGTTCACTCAAGCGCAAGTTTCACCGCTCAAGTGGTTCAGAGACCCTTCTAGGTCTATTTTTCAAAATTGTCTGAGATACTGGAAGCCTTAATTCACTGCTTGAGCACACTTTTGACCGCTCGAGCGGTCTGTCTAGAATCACATCTTTAAAAATCACTTTTTTGGTAAAATCTCTACACTTTTCACTCTTTCTTTCCGTCATTTTTGAGTTTTCAAGCTCTTTAACCTTGATTTCATCTATTTCTAAACATCTTTGACCCTTAGTTTCATATATCAAAACGTAGAGCTCGGCAAGGGCTTTTATTTAATCTGAGCAGATTGTTGTTTCATCGCCAGTAATTTTTGGGTTGTCTCATGTTCACTTCAAGAGGTAGGGATTCTTTTGCTCCTTTTCAATACCACTTTATAGATAGACATGTGGCATTTTTTAGTGCATTTAAAAATATGTTTGTTAAGAGGTTTTCCAAAAGCATGAAAGAGAATTTGGGGTTTTAGTTTTTGGGAGTTAGAAGCGTGTGATTGTTGGTTGATTTAGTATGTTGGAAGGTAGTTAATCATATCTATGCTGATTGTAGTGAAAAGCCCTAATTTATTTTTAAGAATTAATAAACAAAAAGGGATAAAGTTGGGTAATAATTGGCTTATGGCCCCGTTTGGTAGAGCTGTGGAAAAGTGATTATAACTTATAATCTAACAGCTTATAACTTATAACTGTGAACATAAGTTGATTTTTGACTTATAAATTAAGCTTCTCCTCCCCCACTCAAAGAATAAGTTGATTTTTGACTTACAAAAAGTTATAAGATGTATTATTAAGCTGAACCAAACACATCGAAATAGCTTAATTTAAGCTAAAATCTGAAATAAGTTGGAAATAAGCTCTACCAAACAGGGCCTATGTGTTATGAGATTGAATTAATGCTTATAAGATTTAACAAATGCTTTAGGGGATTGAATTAAAGCTTTGGTTGCTAAAAGGAATTAACCAGGCCTTGTGATTGCTTTGTTTGTGTTTTGTTGAGTTTCATTGAAGTTATATATATCTTAAAGAGGGTTTTATTAAAGGAATAGAGGTTTTGACAAAGGTGTTGGGGTTTTGGAACAACGGGTTGGGTTTGATAACAAAACTATGTTGGTAATTCTTTTGGTTTAATGAAATGGAAAATGTTTGATTTGAAATGGTGGAATTAGTTGTGAAATTGAGTTTAAGAGTCTTGTATTTAAATGTTAGAGGTTTTGTCCTTGGTTATTGGTGAAGGATGACATTGTTGTTATTGAATAGATTATGTGTATGTAATACACTTGTGTGGTAGTTACGCGATCTAGCATGTTATGATGTGGTTGGAGGCCCGTTTCTCTCCGGTTAAGCCAGTAAAGCGTGGTGTCTTGAGATAGGTTCCACTCTCTTTTAGTTTGCATTCGATAAAGTATGAAATTGATGTCCTTTTCTCTCTACGAGGCAGTAAAGCGTGGCACCTTGAGATTGGTTCCTCTCTCTTCCAGTGTGCGCCCGGTAAAGTGTGACCTTGGGGTCGTTTCCCTTCGGGTGAGGTCGGCAAAGCATTATGTGTTATGTAGGTTGTATCATTTGTCATTCGTATTGTAGGCCGATGGACATGGAAGTATGTACTACGTTCAATTATTTATATTTAGAGATGTATGTTTCTCGGTGTTTTGTTATGGGATTGGGTTATGACTCGTATATGTGAATGTGCTTTCAAAACAAAAGTAGAGACATAATTCTTTTATATTAACGTGAAGGTTTAAAGAAACAAGATTGTGTTGTGAATGAATGCTTTTGGAACTAAACATGATAAATGGGAAAGAAAACGAATGGTTTTACATTTTGTGGTGTTCAAATGGATGCTTTTGAAGAAAATGTACTTATATAAGTATATTTTAAATATTAAACTGTCACAGTAATTATATTGTACGTCATGGTGCATTCATGATTATAGATATCTGTATGTCATTATTTAGGACATGTTGAGATCTTTACTAGACTATCTCACGTTACTAATCATTTTTCAGGTATAAGTTGAGAGATGATTCATGATCTGTGATCTTCCTTAATTGTTGGCCACGGGGCCTATACTTTTTGGCGGATCGCCAGTGTTGTAAAAGGGTTAGACCCTTACTTTTAATGTAAAGATGTAAGCCTACGGACATCTTATTTAAATGTAATTCCTGTTGCATTTCATATATATATATATATACAATTGAGAGGATTTTCATTTATTTATGAATGTAATGTATGTATAATTTTGCATGTTCTCAATGGAAAAGGATTTATGTTAATGGATATATGTGATGACCACACCATGTTTAATAATTAGCATTCAATTAATTAAGGAAATATGGGTTTTAATTGTCCATTCTTTTAAATTAATTTAGGATTTATGAAAATTATAGAGTCTAATTTGTATATGATTTAATTAAGGATTTATTTTGGAATTAGAAATTAAAAGCTTAAATAGCTTAAGAAAGTGAAATTGATGAATTGAATAGGTTCAATTTCGAGTATTAGACCATATGGGAGTTTACATAAATATTTGATTCAGTTTAATAAAATTAAGATTTGATCAATTAGGTCTGAATTAGAGTTAATTAAGTTATGAGGTTTGGGAATTAAGATTATTAGGAATTGAATTCACTTATAAGGTGTCCAATTTGAATATGTAATTTATTGACGAAAATTTTGAGTCTGATCAGAAATTGAAGGCTTAAATGACTTGAGAAACCAAAATTGATAATAGAAATAAGTTTAATTTGATATTTAGAACCTTTTGGGAGTTTGACTAAAAATTTGATTCAGATTGGTAAAATTAAATATAATTAATTAGGCCTTAATGGAAGTCAAATTAGACTAATTAAATTATGTGAGATTTGTCATTAGTTATAATTAATTAAGTTATGTGCAAATTAAGATTAATTAAGGTTAAGTGTTGCTTAATTAAGCTAGTCTTAATTATAAATTGAATTATAGAATGGTCTAGAGTTTGAGGGTGTGTGTAGATAAATTTTGTAGGTGTGCAGGAAAATTCTGTGTATGTGTAGAGAAATTTTGTGGGTGTGCTGAGAATTATATGTGTGTGTATATGTTAAGAGGTAAAGAGTTGAAGTCATTGTTTTTGCTTTGTGCTGAAACAACCGAAAGAGAGAGAGAAACCGAGAGAGAGAGATTTGTGCTGGAAACCCAATTCAAGAACCCAAGAAGAAGAGGAAATACGAAAGGAAAAGCTAGGAAAAGTGAAGAATTGAAGGGGAGTTCAAGAGTTTATCAAAGGTTTATCAAGTTGAAGATTTTAGGTAAGAAATTAAACCTTAAATTTTGTTGATAAGTCATCTAAAAGCTAAAATTAAGAAGTAGTTGGTTTCAATTTCATATAATTTGAAAGAAATTAGAAAACAAAGATGATGAAATTAAGTTAGGTTTATGGTTATATAAATTAATTATTTTGGGTTTGATTTTGTAGTCTTGCATGAAATTAAGTCTCATTGTTACATGTATGAGCAAATTCTACAAGTTTTAATACTCTCATTATACATGCATCATAGATCTTGAAGAATTTGAGCTATGGACTTCATTGTCGGATTGTCTCGCTCTTTCCGAGGTATGGATTTTATTTGGGTCATTGTTAATCGTTTAATTAAATTTGCCCACTTTTTGCTTGTCAAATCTTTGTATAATGTGGATAAATTGGCTAACATCTATGTGAATGAGATAGTAAGATTACACGGTGTGCCATTATCTATTATGTCTGACAAAGATTCTAAGTTCACTTCAAGATTCTGGCAGAGTCTACAGCAAGCTTTGGGAATTGAGTTACGACTGAGTAGTGCTTATCACCTACAGACAGATGACCAATTTGAATAAACCATTCAAACCTTGGAAGATATGCTCAGAATGTGTGTATTAGCTAAGTTTGTGTACAACAACAATTATCATTCAAGTATCGGTATGGCTCCTTATGAAGCATTGTATGGTAGGAAATGCCAATCTCTAATTTGCTTGGCTGAAGTAAGCGATAGACCTTTGTTAGGATCGAAACTTGTACAAGAAACCACTGAAAACGTGAAATTGATGCAACAACGATTGAAAACTGCACAAAGTCACCAAAAGAGTTATGCGGATGTCTGAAGAAGAGATAGGGAATATGACGTTGGGGATTATGTGTTTATTAAAGTAACTCCTATGAAAGGGCAAACTTGGTTTGGTGTAAAGGGCAAGTTAGCACCGAGGTATATTGGGCCATACGATATTTTAGAGAAAATCAACACGGTGACGTATCGGGTAGCCTTACCGCCGATCATGGAACATATGTATAATGTTTTTCATGTCTCAATGCTACGAGAATATTTGAGAGATCCGTTTGACGTGATTGAATCAACTCATGTGCTCTTGAAAGATGACTATATGTACGAAGAGATGCCAATTCAGATTGTGAACCACCGAATCAAAAGATTGAGGAACAAAAGAAATACCATTGGTAAAAGTTGAATGGAAAAATCACGGAGGGACCTATGCAACTTGGGAGATGGAGGAAGATATGATGAGAAGATACCCTGATTTGTTTCCTTTGGACCCGATGTTCTTCTAAAGTGAAGGTAATTCAAGTTTGTAGGACAAAACTCTTTAAAAGGGGAAGACTGTAACAACCCTGACCTATGATTAGCCGATAAACCACGATTAATTATGCCTAATGAGTGATTAAGATGAAATTCTAAATTAATTGCATTTGTTGTGTTTCTATCTGTCTATGGTAGAAAAATCTGTTTGTGTTTCTGTTTTGTTTTTCGAATTGAAGGCCTTATCGGCATCCAATCACGAATTTGACTTGATATATGTGTTATTTGGAATTTTTGGAGAATTATGGTAAGTTCAATTGAAATTCTATTCGGAACGAATAAATTAGAATAAAATGATCCTACTTAGTTATCTTTTACTCCAATTAATTAATTTCCCTAACCAAGCCTATATAAGGCTTATATATCACTTTGAATTATCTCCTTTTCCTCATTTGAGCTTGCTAAAAATATGAGAGACAGGAAGAAGAGACCAGGAGGGTTTTGAGATCAAACTTGGCATTGGAAGGAGTTTGCTAGAGAATTAAATGGAATTGGCTTGGAAACTTAAAGATATAGCAAGCTAGAGCCTAATTCAAGAGTTAGGTAAGGGTTTGAGCCTTTACTTGTGTAATTGAGGCATAACACATGAATTCAAGAGGAATTAGAACAAGAATTAAGCTTTGAGAGACGAATTAGAGGCTAAATCATGCATGTATGCTTATTTCTCATATGTTGAGTTTGATTTCTAAGAAATTCTCTCATGCATTCCATTGTTCAAACCTTGTTTAGGGAATTCATCAAATTCTATATCTTTTTACCTTAATTGATCATGTTTTGTGAGGAAAGAAATCATGTTTTATCATTTATGTGTTATACATTGAGTTTCAAGGTTGATTTCAATAATTGACTTGCTCTTTGGGCCCTGATTTTTGCAAAACGACTTTTAATTCATGAAGTTCTATGGTTTTATATATGTTTTCTCAAGTTTTGGGCCCAAAAGAGGTGTTTAATAGCTTTGAATTTGAGTTTTAAACTTGCAAGAGCAATCTAGAAATTTCAAATTTTGTTTCTTCGCTCGAGCGATAGATCCTGCACTCGAGTGACCACTCCGTATTTTGCACTTCCGCTTGAGTGATCAAGAGTTAACTTGAGCGTAAAATGCATGCTCCCAGAAGTTTACCATTTTTGCAGACCACTTGAGCGACAAGAGTTGCGCTCGAGCGAGGACTTCAGTCTTGTGCTCGAACGAGGACCTCAGTCTTACGCTTAAGCAACAGTCGAGCGATCGTCGAGCGGAGAATTCACACAACCAGTACTTGTGCAGAGTTTATAGACCGCTCGAGCGACCAAAGTTACGCTCATACGACCACGTTTATTTTGAGCCTCCACTCAAGCGCAGGAAGTTACGCTCGAGCAAGAACCCTGTTTTCAGCAAATTTGATTAAGTGTTTTGAAACACATTTTGGCATCCTCATTGCATCTTAGACATTCTTAAGCCTTAATTAAGACATAATAATGAGGATAAGACTTAGAAACACACTAAGAACGAAACGTAATGAGTTAAGTATATTCTGAGTGTGTGTTTCAATGTGTATCTACTATGTGTTTGTGTAGGTCATGCGCAATAGACTATCCGAATTGCCGCTTTCTCTCTTTTGTTACCGGAGCCATCTATGAGTAATAATTCTGTAAAGTTATGTTTGACTTTAGTTATTTTCTAATGATATAAAATGATCAGTTTTCTGAAATACAATGTTTTATATGAATGAATGATCGTCCAAGTTTCTAAAATATATTCGTGGCATCTTTAGCATTATCTGATATGCATCCCTTTATAGGTAATCGGAATGCCTTTATGGCTGTTTCTTTAGGGGTCATCGGAAACATCTCGGTACACATGAGTCATCGGAATGCCTTTATGGTCGTCCCTTAATGAGTCATCAGATTTGTTAGTGCTAATGGATGTACCACGTATGATCATATGCAAAATTTGAATATAAATATGAATATGTATATGAATCTATTTCTAATTTGAAATCTAAATATGCATAAGACTTTGTTTCTGATAAAAATATGTTTATGATATAAACTCTGATTTCTGACTCTGTGATGGACATCATTTATTAAAACTCTTTACTCTGTTATTATTCACTGGGCTCCAACTCACTGTATTATTCATGTATGTAAGTGAATAGGCACGTGACCAAACCTAAGTTGTTGCTTAGAGAGTTTTGGGTCAGCCAGCCACCATGCCTCTCGGGGAGGTTCCCATTTGAAAAGTCTAGTTTTGTGATCCATGTCAAGGATGTTTTGTTATTTTGTTTTTGTTTATCTGTACGCTGGGCTAAGTCCCTTAAGGTACTACTTGTATAGTGATGTAAGACTTAAGGAAGTTTGATGTCACTTATGTATATATATATTTTAGCATTTGAAATTTCTATTCCATGTATGTCTGCACAACTCTATGGACTATGTATGTTTCTATATTTGCTTTCGCAACCCCTCTATTATTATGATATTCAAGTCAAAGGCCTTTGGTAATCCCAAGATTACTAGTGGGTTACGACGCTAAACCTATAGGGGCGGGTTTGGGTCTGGACAATGTGCGTGTCCAGGCCTAGAGTTGATGACTTGAAGCTTGGGTTTTGTCAGCCAGCCCTTGTGCCTCGCAGAGAGGTTCTCGGTTGTAGAAGTCAAATGTTCATGAATCATGTACAAGGATGTTTTTGCTTTGTTTTGGTTATGTGTTCATTGGGCTAAGTCCCTTATGATACTATTTGTAAGTTGATGCAAGACTTAGACGTCTTATGTATATAATTAAGTTTAAAATTTTTGTCCCATATACGTCTACACAGCTCTATAGACTATTTATGTTTCTATATTTTCTTCTGTAGCCCCTCTATTATTATGATATCCAGGTCAGAGGCCTTTGGTAATCCTAGGATTATTGGCCGGTTACGATGCTAAACCTATAGGGGCGGATTTGGGTTGTGACAGAGTGGTATCAGAGCACGTGTTGTACCGCACACATGAGTCCATATAAGCTATATGATGTCCTAGAAAAGAATTAGGGGCATTCCATCTACATGTGTGGGTGTGTGGACTATTTGAACATACCTAAACTAAAATGAATTGATGTGAACACATATGAATTAATATGAAGCAAATTGATTTGTAATTGAACACTGAGAACAAGACTATCATGCTTGTGTTTATTATTGTCCTATTTACCTATAGCAATAGAAAACACAAAAAGTAATGATGCAAATGAATCTTCCGAAGCCCAAATGAGCCGAATGGCACAGATGCTTGTAACTTTGATTGAGGCAATGACGCAGCAACAGAGACAACAATCTTTACCTCTTCCACCTCCAGTGCTAGTTGAGCCGGAAAACACGTATATTATTTCATTGACACAAAAGTTCAACAAAATGAAGCCGCCAATCTTTTGGGTGGTATTGAGCCTTTGAAGGTTGAAACATGGCTGCTTGAGACTGAAAAGATATTTGAGGTGTTTCTATGTTCGAAAATTTAGAAAGTTCTGTTGGCCACCTATACATTGAAAGAAGAAGCTAGACGTTGGTGGATGCTTATTCGAGATAATAGTGACATAGTGCCAGTTTAAAGTAATATTTTATGAGAAATATTTTCCTCAATGCTTTAGAGATCGTAAAGTGTCAGAATTTCAAGAACTTAACCAAGGCAAGATGTTCGTAGCCGAGTATGAGGCTAAATTTCCTGAGTTTGCCAGATTTTCTCCTTATATGGTCAGCACATATTACAAAAAGGCTTGAAAATTTGAAGAGGGCTTAGATCTGGATGTGTTTGATCGCGTAGGCGTTTTACAGTTGCCTACATATGTGGAGGTACTTAACAGAGCGTTGATGGCAGAGGCCACCCTAGTAGCAATAAAACAGGCTAAAGCAATAATAATAGAATGACGAAGTAAAAGATCTGGATCCAATTTTCGGAAGAGCCGTTTATCTTTCTTACACAGAAACCAACATATAGGATCTTTAAGTAGTTCAAGCCAAAGCAATGGCTCGATGCTAGTTTGTTCTGAATATGGAATGAAGCATGAAGACACATGTTACCTTGCATCTGGTGCTTGTTTTCGGTGTGGCAAGACTGGCCGCATGATTAGAGATTGTTCGATGAGATCCTATGATACTAATTGTCCTGTGGCAAGTTCAGCCGGATCCACTCCTGCACCAAGAACAAATGTGAAAACCAATATCGGGAGAAAAACTCTGAGGCAAGGCCGAGTGTTTGCATTAGTACCTAGTGATTATAGACGCGCTCGAGGGCTCCTGAGCTCCGCGCGCGGGGTCGCGAAATTGGTTCGCTCTCTAGCTACTACAAGTTCGGACTCGATGTCACAGTTCTGAATCTAATCTTATAATGTGCGATGTAAGACCGATAAATCACCAAAGAGTCCAAATCCGGCAAATAGTTTTGGAAAACTGATTTTTATAAAGAAGTGCCAAACATGGACTGCTTTGCCAGATACAGAGTCGCCACCTAAATATTTTATTTTAGGGGAATTTAGGAAACCCTAACTCGTGCCTAAGGCTACGTGTCCGTCATCACCAAAGTTGCCTCGGCTCGGGAACTTGGGTATGATTGGGGAAGGTCATCTATGAGCACCCCCGCTTGCCCGATCAAAGATCGGCTTGTACTAAACATGATATTTTATTTTTGAAAACACATGTGTTTTTATTCCAGCTAATTAGCTAATCTTACTATGTGATGCACACAGCAAACAAGTATAGACTAGATTGCCTAATTTGGAACAAAACATTGCATATTCGTTTGAAAACGGTTTTGAAGTTTGCTACTCGCAAGTAGGCTAAAATGCGGATTTCAATGAATTGTTTCAATTCAAGTAATTCAACCTTCACCCACAGGCATTCAGACAGTTAATCACTTAAGCAGTTAGCCTCATGGCAAGCATGCTTTCATGGTAACATTAACACACATGCATTATGCTAAAGCGTAAATACTCACAGTGTACTTTGAGCCAAAATAGAGAACTAGTTAGAAATCATGTATGATCCTAGTTCATGTTAAGATGGCTAATGCAACACATGCGAGAATGCAATTAAAATAGGCTCGGCTACTCTAATCATGTCATGTGAAATGCAACTTGATACATGTATTCAAATAGGTATTGAAATACAATGCAGTTAGTATGATGCGCTGAGCCTGGTGCATGCAATATAGATGAATGATGCAAACATGCATAGCATAAGGATGCTAAATGAAATATGCCCTAAAACTAACCATCGTAAGCGGTTAAGTAAAAGGGAGAAAGACGTGGGGTTGGAAGATATGCATCATACACACGCATGCTTATTACAACAATGCGCCCTCTTAAAGGAGGGACTGAATAAGAAGCTAACTAGCTAATCTAAGCTAATTAAACTAATTATTACACAACAAATTAATTAACTAATCCTAGTTAACTAATTATTACACAACAAATTAAATAGTTAATGCATTAACTAATTAAAGGTACAAACCAAAACAAAAGCTAGCTATCTAAGCATGGTAGCTAAGGAAAGTAGTAAATCAGGAGCTTTAGAGGGAGAGGAATGCATGCATGCCCGGTCGCCTCGTTCAAAAATCCAATGCGATGCCCCGATTTGCCTCTGTTTTCATTTGTTCTTAGAACTCTGCACCAAGCTCCAGAAAGATGAAACTCCACCTTGGGAATCCTGTGGGAAGGTGGCCAACCACTTTTGGTCTTTAGAAACATCTGCCGACAACTTTTGGTTGTTGAAAAACCAGAAAAGTGGTCGGTCAGCTACTTTTTCTGGCCGGTTGTTCTTGTTGAATCGAATTTACTGAGAGAAGAGAGAAAGAAAGGGCATGGCAATGTATTTCCAAGATATGTATGCACAACCACCCTCCCTATCATGTCATGAACTCAAGGAGGTGTGGTTCTCTACACTTGGGCCACCAATCGCGCATTTCCATGCATGATAGCCGAGAGGTGAAGTTGCACAATTCAATATGAAAATGAATGCACAAGTAAACACATAAAACCTAAAACTCTATCATGTTTGATCAAGAGTGTTGGTGACCGGGAATTAAGACACGCTTCATCACTTGAAGTATGAAACGTCCCTCTTTTCTCGTGTTTGGACTAACACCTATTCCAAACACAATGCAACACATAACATGGCATGCACAATGCTATGTAACTTAAGCATGCAAACATCTAATGCAAATGGCATGCAAACATGCAAGGGACAAATGTTCGAACATACAATTAGCATACTAGCATACACAATGCTATGAACTACATGGCATACACAATGCTCATGAAAACTAGCATACGCAATGCAAATGGTAACTAGCATACACAATGCAAATGGTAACTAGCATACACAATGCAATGAACATGGCATACACAATGCTAAGTTAATCATGCAAACAACATGGCATACTCAATGCTATGAACTACATGGCATACACAATGCACAATGGACTTAAACCAAAATAGATAAGCCTCAGCCATGTCCAAATTAGTGGCCATTGGTGATGAAATAAAGACATAAAACACAAAGCATGCAAGCACAATGCATTGGCCAACCAAGTAGGCCTAAGAGCACAACCTTCAAGAAGGCTCAAACAGTGACAAATGTGTAAGTGTGGCAACACTAAGTGCACTGAAATTAAACAAGAAATGATGCCAAATCATTCAAACAAAGCAAGTAAAGCATGCAAGAATCCTAAAGCATGAAAGCTAACAAAGGGGATTACAAAGGAGGCGTGCAATACATGGCAAATATGCATGAATTAAGCATGGACAGAGCTCAAGTAGGTTAAAATAAGGACCTAAACATGTTGAGATAAAGGCTCAAATACCTAGGCAAGAGGGCATGCATGTTAAGCCATAAACTAGGCAATAATGCATAACACTCAAAGGCATTCAAAGCATGGAAGAAATGGGAACATGGCAGTCCTATATGCTCTGAAATGTCATGTTAAGTGATGCCAAATCATGTACACAACACAAATGAAGCATGCAATGGTGCTCAAAGCTTGAGGCAAGCAAGAGCATTTGTACTACAAGTATACAAAACATGAAGCATGTGACCAAGGCAACCCAAAACAGTCTTAGAACATGTCAAAATGAGTTTAAAACATGTATGGAAATAGGCCAAAATATGCTAGTATGAAGGGCATAAGGCACAATACATGCAAGACAAATAAGGTAGATTACACTACACCTATTAGGACCAAACATGGTATGAATTAACCAATAAAAATCAGAGTTAAATCATGGCATAATAACCCCAAATAACCACTGAAATGATGGCTCGCAAGCTATGGCATGAAGGCATACGCAATAGTTCATGTTAAGGCATAAAGGGGCCAACCCTCCAACGCATTGAATGTGTGACAAATATGAATGTATGGCCATGAAACATGGACTGCAATCACATAACAAGTGATGCCAAATCACTGAAATAGGCCAAGCAATGCTTGCTAGTGGACTCAATACACAAGGCTAACAAGCTAGATTGAACCAAGGCTATACAAAGCAAGTCATGCATGGCCAAAACAACTAAAATCAGACCTTAAACATGGTAAAACATGAACAAAATCTTCTTTAAGCTAAGCCAAAACTATGCTAAAATGGCATGTTAAGGCATGATGCATGTTAGACTATTTCATGGCATTACACTACAAGTATATGGAGCATGCAAGGGGCCAACCAACCCAAAAACAGAGTCATGGCATGCTAAAACAACACCAAAAACATGCTTAAATGGAAAGAAAATAAGCTAGAATGACATGCTACTTCATGAAGCATACAAAGCTAGTTTGTGTGATTTACACTACAAGTGTATTAACCATGCATGGGGTGACCAAACCAAGCAAAAACAATGGTATGCCTCAGCAAAATAACCACAAATACAAGCTAAGATAAGGCCAACACAAGCTTAACAAAGTTGCTCAAACATGAGGCATATGAAGCAAATAAACAAGACACAAGGAGAGGGGATGACCCTCTCCTTTTTAGGACACCAAAACCATCTTTCCACCACTAAAAATCCTCTGGATTTCAGTGGTAGAAAGGTCATGCAAGGGGTTCAACAAGAGCCTAAAGGGATGGCTCAAAATAAGGCCTAACAAGGCCTAAGAAGGGGTAAATCACCCCAAATCAAAAAGTGACCTAAAACAACTATTTTAAGCACTTAAAAATGGAACTTTTTTCAGTTATAAGGTAAGCTCAAAACATCATGAAAATAGGCTCAAAAGCTTAAGCAAGAATGGGGGTTTTAAAGGTCAAAGACTCACCCTTGAAGACCTTCTTTACTACTGCAACTCCAGCAAGTTCTTTGAGCTAAAATCAATCCAAGAACACCAAAAACAACTCCTTAGCACCTCAGCTACCCAAGGATGGTGTTTGAGTGTGTGTTTGTGTGTTAAACTAAGACAAATCTACACTTTTGAAGCACAAAAATGAAGAACCAAGCAAGATAGATACAAAACTATATGTATCTCTCTAATAGCAATTTTTCTGAACCTAGAGGAGGGAGGAGGAGCCTCCCTCTTATAGAAACCAAAAGTCAAAGCTTCTTGGAGAAGCTAAGCTTCAAACAAATCCCTCCATACACGTGTATGGAGGATAGCCCAAATGTCCTCCAGCTGGCTGGAGGAAAATATCTCCAAAAAGGTGTCAAAAAGCAGCCGACCACTTGAAGTGGTCGACCTGCTACTTAAAATGGTCGGCCGACCACTTTAAGTGATCTCTGAGAGCAACAGCTGGTCGACCATAGGTGGGAGAGGTTTAGAGCATGAAATAAAACTAGTGGTGTGGTAGCCGACCAGTAAATGTGGCCCAAAGACCAAGCAAGCTAGTTATTTGACTAGAAAACTGGCTGACAGAAGGAAAAGTGGTCTCCAAGGAGAAAAAGTGGTCTCCCACCCTTGTACCACCTTCCAAACAAGGAAAACAAGGTTTGTACCAAAAACAAACCAAAGCGGATGCAAGACGAGAGATCGAGAGGCAAGGCACGTGGCCGAAAGCCTTGAAAACTGGTCTACGAGCATCAAAAGTGGTATGCCACCACAAAAGTGGTCTCCCAGACCACAGTGTTCCTCCAGGCAGAGGCAACAAGGTATGGTTCAAAAACTACGCCAAACGGAGAACGTTAAGCAGTCCCGAGCCAAGGCGCGTAGCCGAAGGCTCCAAAAACCAAAAACTAGTCTCTAAATGGGAAAAGTGGCCTACGACCACGAAAAGTGGTCTACGACCACAAAGAGATGGTCTACAAGACCACTCCCTCCCTCCGGGGAGAGAGAACAAGATTCAGTCTACAAACCGAGCCAAAGCACAAAGAGTTCAGAGGCCCGGAGGCAAGGCTCTCAGCCAAAACTCCGAAACCTCGAAACGAGCACGACAAGCACTATCACCAAGCGCTAAATCGATGACATCTAAATCTTAAGGTCGGTCAAAAATGGGGTGTCTACAGTGATGTACAGAACACCGAGTCAGTGGTGTCAAGTTTAATTTCTATTTGTGCTCAATGTGCCTATCTGTTGATAGATTCTAGTTCAACGCACTCTTTTGTGTTGCATGCCTTTTCTCGAAAATTAACTAGACCCTTAGAACCTCTTAATTATTTGTTATCTGTATCTGTACCATCTAGAGGCTCTATGAAATGTGCTTATATGTATCCTGCGTATGACATCATGGTTGGGAATATGTTGTTATATGCTGATTTGCTACCACTGGATATTACTCATTTTGATTGTATTTTGGGTATGGATTGGTTGACTAAATACTATGCCACCATTGATTGTGTGCGTACATCTGTCGTGTTTTGACCACCCGGTGTGCCTGAGTTTGTCTTTACTGGGAATGGGGTAGTTCCTCCGCTGTATTTGATTTCGTTTATAAAAGCTAGGAAATTGTTGAGAAAAGAGTGGCGGGGCTACTTGCGTTATGTATTGACTGTATCTCCGGTTAGTGCTAATGTGGAAACTATTCCTGTGGTTAATGAATTTCCTGATGTGTTTCAGAATAAATTACCTAGGGACTTAATTGATAGAGAAATTGAATTCACCATTAATGTAATACCCGGGACACAACCAATTTCTAAAACTCCATACTGAATGTCAACTTCTGAATTGAAATAATTAAAAGTTCAACTCCAAGAACTCTTAGACAATAAATTTATCCACCCGAGCATTTCACCTTGGAGTGCTCCAATTTTGTTTGTCAAAAAGAAAGATGGGTTGTTGAGACTGTGTATAAACTATCGGGAATTGAACAAAGTAACTATCAAGAATAAGTATCCGTTGCCCCGAATAGATGATTTGTTTGACCAACTCTAAGGAGTACAAGTGTTTTCCAAAATCGACCTTAGATCGGGTTATCACCAATTGAAAGTTAAGGCAGAAGACATTGATAAAATCGCCTTCCAGACTAGATACAGACATTATGAGTTTTTTGTAATGCCATTTGGGGTAACTAATATACCTGCGGCATTCATGGATTTAATGAATAGGGTGTTCAAATAATTTCTTGATGAATTTATTGATGTATTTATTGATGATATACTGATTTAATCCACAAGCAGGGAAGAACATGAAAATCATTTGAGAACTGCCTTGCAAATCTTGAGAGAAAAGATATTGTATGCAAAATTTTCCAAATGCGAATTTTGGTTTGATAGTGTAGCATTTCTGGGGTATGTGACCAACTAGGATGGTATATCAGTGGACCCACAGAAAATTGAAGCCATTGTAGACTGGTCATGACCAACCAATGTGTTAGAAATCCGAAGCTTTCTAGGGTTTGCAAGTTACTATTGCAAGTTTGTAAAATATTTTTCAAAACTTGCCATGCCATTAACACAGTTGACACAGAAAATTGTACCATTTAATTGGAATGGTCAACGGGAGTCAACCTTTCAAGAACTGAAAACTAGACTAGTAACTGCACCAACTCTGACATTGCGTAATGAAACCGACGAGTTTCAGATTTATAGTGATGCTTCTTACAAAGGCTTGTGATGTGTATTAATGTAAAATGGAAAGGTAATTGTCTATGCTTCTCGACAACTCCGCCTACATGAAAGGAATTACCCAACTTATTACCTTGAATTAGCAGCTGTGGTTTTTGCATTAAAAATTTGGCGCCATTATCTGTATGGAGTGACTTGTGAGGTGTACACTGACCATAAAAGCCTCAAATATTTCTTCACCCAAAAAGAGCTCAACATTGGACAGAGACGTTGGCTTGAGTTAATCCAAGATTATGACTTGCAAATTCTATACCATCCAGGGAAAACAAATACCATTGCAGATGCATTGAGCTAAAAATCTATTGGGAATTTGTCATGTTTGCTCACCGGTGAGAGAGAGTTGTTATGTGACTTGGAGAAGAATAAGATTGAAATTGTGTTGCGTGAACAAGGCGGGATCTTAGTAGCCATTTCTACTTAGCCTGCAATCATTGAAGAAATTAAAGAGAAACAACTTGAAGATGAGTTCTTGAAGAAAATTGTGGATGAAATTTACTCAAAACCGAACCTGGGATTTATGATTGAAAATTGTGTATTGAAATTCCATAATAGACTTTGTGTACCGATTGTTTTGATTTGAGGAAATGAGTTATGACTGAAGCTCACGATTCTAAATTTGTTGTGCATCCAGGGAATACAAAGATGTACCATGATTTGAAACAAAATTTTTGGTGGCTAGGAATGAAGAAAAGCATTGCTGATTTTGTAGCAAGATGTTTATATTGCCAACAAGTTAAAGTTGAACACCAATGACCCGCTGGACTACTTTAGCCGCTTCCAATACCGGAATAAAAATAGGAGCATATTACGATGGACTTCATTGTTGGACGGCCTCACTCCTTTTGAGGTATGGATTCTATTTGGGTCATTATTGATCATTTAACTAAATCTGCCCACTTTTCGCCTATCAAATCTTTATATAATGCGGATAAGTTGGCTAATTTGTATGTAAATGAGATTGTGAAATTGCATGGAGTTCCAGTTTCCATAGTGTCTGATAGAGATCCCAAGCTTACTTCAAGATTCTGGCAGAGTTTACAGCAAACTTTAGGAATTGAGTTGAGATTAAACAGTGCTTATCACCCACAGACAGATGGCCAATCAAAAAGAACGATACAGACCTCGAAAGATATGCTCAACATGTGTGCCCTAGATTTCCAAGGTAATTGGGAGACCTACTTACCATTGGCCAAAATTGTGTCTAATAACAGCTATCACTCAAGTATTGGGATGGCTCCTTATGAAGCTTTGTATGGTAAATGCCATTCTCCAATTTGTTGGGCCGAGGTAGGTGATAAACCTTTGTTGGGACCGAAACTTGTGCAAGAAACAATGAAAAATGTGAAATTGATTCAACAGAGATTAAAAACTGCACAAAGTAGCCAAAAAAGTTATTCAGATGTTCGAAAAAGAGACAAAGAATATGAAGTCAGGGATCACGTGCTTATCAAAGTGACTCCAATGAAACGGTAAACTAAGTTTGGTGTAAAAAGCAAGTTAGCACCGAGATATGTTGGGCCATACAAGATTTTAGAGAAAATCAACCCAGTGACATATCGGGTAGCCTTACCGCCGGTCATGGAACATATGCACAATGTTTTTCATGTTTCGATGCTTCACGAATATTTATGAGATCCATATCATGTGATTGGGCCGACTTATGTGCTTCTAAAGGATGACTACACGTACGAAGGATGGCCAATTCAAATCATCAACTGAAAAATCAAAAGATTGAAGAACAAAGAAATACTGTTGGTAAAAGTTGATTGGCAAAACCATGAAGGGACCTATGCGACCTAGGAGACAGAAGAAGATATGATGAGGAGATACCCCGACATGTTTCATTTAGACCCGATGTTCTTCTAAAATGAAGGTAATTCGAGTTTGGAGGACCAAACTCTTTAAGGAGGGAAGATTGTAATAACCCCGACCTATGATTAACTGCTAAACCACAATTAAAGATTCCTAATAAGTAATTAAGATAAAATTCTGAATTAATTGCATGTGTGTTGCATTATTTGTGTTTATATCTGTCTATTGTAGGAATATCTATTCATGTTTATGTTTTGTTCTGTGAATTGAAGGCTTTGTCGGCATTCGATCATGAAATTGACTTGATTTATGTGTTAGTTGGAATTTTAGAATTTTATGGTAGGTTAAATTGAAATCCGATTTGGAACGAATTAAATTAGAATAATTAATGTCAATTTGATTAACTTAAGTCAAGTTTAATTAAGCCTTCGTAATTGAGCCTATATAAGGCTAATTTGACTCCATTAGTTCATTTGGCACCTTCATTTCATACTCTTTAAGCTCAAAAGTGTGGGAGAGTGAGAAAAGGAAGAAAATTTAGATCAAAAGCTAGGAAAATGGGGAATTGCTAGGAATTGTTGGAGAATTTGGGAGTTTAAGCTTCTACACTTGTAAATTTAAGACTCTAGGTAAGAATCTTGTTCCTAAGCTTTGTATTCTAGACACATGTGAAAGAGTTCAAGAAATTAAGATGGCTAATCATGAGAATTGAGCTTAGATTAAGGAATTTAGGTAGAGTCATTGCATGCATGCATAATTCATGAAGTTTTGAGTTTGATTTCAAAGAATTTCCACATGCATGTGTCTATCTTACCTTTGTTTTGAGAATCCATGAAGTTTTATACCAAAATTACCTCAATAGCTCATGTATTGAAAGCTTTGAAGCCAAGATAAACTCATACATGGTATATTTTTGAAATTCTAAGTTTGAGTTTGTACAATTGGTATACTTTTGGGCCTTGATTTTGCGAAATGGTTTTGAATTCATGAAGTTTGACAAGTTTATGCAAGTTTCTTTAAGTTTTTGGCCCAAAAGATCATGAGTTGCAGCTTTGGAGTCTAGTTTTGAGCTTAAGAGCAAATCTGGAGATTTCAAGATTCTGCTCCTATGCTCGAGCAACAAACCCTGTGCTTGAGCGACCACTTTGTGTTTTGCACCTTCGCTCGAGTAACCAAAAGTTGGCTTGATCGTAAAATGCCTGCTCCCAGAAGTTTACAATTTTTGCAGACCGCTTGAGCGACAAGAGTTGTACTCGAGCGAAGACCTTAGTCTCATGCTCGAGCGACCGTCGAGTAGAGAAATCACACAACCAGTGCTTTTGGCAGAGTTCTGAACCTCGGCGGCGGCGATTCGCGCTCAGCGACCACCCTTATTTTGACCCTCGCTCGTTCGGCGAAAAGCTATGCTCGAACGAGGACCTTGTTTTCAACAAATTTAACCAAGTGTTGAACAACATGTTTTGGCAGCCTCATTGTATCCTAGGCATTCCTAGGCCATGATTAAGACATAATAATGAGGATAAGGACTAGAAACACACTAAGAATGAAATGAAACAAGTTAACGAATTCCAAGTGTGTGTTTCAATATGCATATCTATTATGTTGGTGTAGGTCACGCGCCGCAAGTTATCTGACTTGTCTGCTCTGTCTATCTGCTTTAGAGCCATCTATGAGTAATAACTTTGTAAAGCTATGTTCACGCTTAAGTAATTTCCTCTATACTATGATATGACAAGTAATGATCTGTTTTTCTGAAATGTTATGTTATGTATCAATGAATGATTGTCCATATATTGAAAAGTATTTGTGGTATCCTTAGCACAAGTCCTTTGCCCGGGGGTAACAATACTGTGGTCTATGAGCACAAGGCCATTGTCTGGGGGTAATAATACTATGGTCTCATGGCCCTTGCCCGAGGATAACAATACCGTGGCCTAAGCATGTTATTTGTTCATGGTAGGGGTGTAAATCTAGCCCGACTTGGCTTATGTCGGGCCTCGCGGGCTCCCGCCAAAATTCGAGCCGGCCCGGCTTGGCCCATGGGCCAAAAAATTAGGCCCAAGCCCAAGCCCTGGGGTATTCGGGCCTTGGGTGGGCCTGACCATTTTTTTTATTTTTTAAAATTTTTTTATTTTCCACTAAAAAAAATACTAGGCCTTGGCGTGGGCTGAGCTTCGGGCCGGGCCTTGAGCGGGCCTTAAGCGGGCCGATGGGCTGGGCTACGGGGCCGGGCCAGGCTTCAAAATGATGGCCCTGGCCTTGGGCTAGGCAGGGCTCGAACTTGGGCCTAAACAGGCCTAAATGGGCCGGGCCCATCTTGGGCCGCGATGGGCTTCGGGCCACCCACTGGCCGCGGGCCATTTTTACACTCCTAGTTCTCGGTACCGGAGGTTCCTTTCTGGAACTGGTCGAGTATGACCCTTGATGCTCTGTATTTGATCTGTTAACGCTAATAGATGTACCATGTATGATTAAGCATAAACTCTTATTTCTATATATGATTTTGGACAAGAATAAGAATTATGACTCTGTTTCTACCTTCTGAATCTGTTATGGGACATCATTCATTAAACCTTTTATTCTGTTATTATTCACCGGACTTCGTTCACTATTATGTTATGTATGTACATGACCAGGCCCAGAGTTGATGACCTAGAGCTTGTGTTTTGTCAGCCAACCCTTGTGCTTCCCAGAGAGGATACTGGTTGTAGAAGTCAAATTTTCATGAATCATGTACAAGGATGTTTTTTCTTTGTTTTGGTTATGTGTACATTAGGCTAAGTCCCTTATGATACTATCTGTAATTTGATGCAAGACTTATACGTCTTATGTATATAATTAAGTTTAAAATTTATGTCCCATATATATCTGCATAGCTCTATGGAGTATGTATGTTTCTATATTTGCTTCCGCAGCCCATCTATTATTATGATATTCAAGTCAGAGGCCTTTGGTAATCCCACGATTACTAGACGGTTATGACGCTAAACCTATAGGGGCGGGTTTGGGTCGTGACATATATTATTTTCCTATCCCAAAAGTTTGTTGCTTTTGTCTTATGTTTGTACTTATCTCGAACAATAAGAAAGCAAATTGTACACCTTGTTTAGTTTTGATTGATTTTTTAAAAATTAAATTTTGGGCGCTCGGGTCAAAAGTCTAAAATTAGATTTTCTTTGGCCAAAGGTCCGAGTGCTGAAATAGTTTGTCCATAAGGACAAACTGAAGCAAAATAACCAAAATACCCTTCTTTATATATAACATACGGTCAAAACCCTAGACAACTCACTTCATCTCTTTCTCTCTTCCTTCTCACTCACTATCTCTTTTCCCGTCAATTTCTCTCACACACACACACACACACACACACACACACACACTCTCTCTCTCTCTCTCTCTCTTCCTCATTTTTTACACGATTCATCGACTTTTGTGTGTCGCTACCGCCTTGCTACCATTATCACGCCACTACCACCACAATCATCTTCGATCTCCTTCAATCCAAAAACTTCTTTTCCAGTTCCTTAACATTATCTTTTTCATCTATACCATGATCAATTTTTGATTTGAAAAGCTGGATAGAAACCCTAGGTCGTTATCGCCGTCGCCAGATCTTTCACTACCATCACTCCCACGATTTGTCTCCACCCTCTTTGCCTTTGGATTCATCCTATTCATGTTGTTTGAAAAGTAAGGGTTTGTTAGGGTTCATGGGGTGTCCTCCATGCTCTACTTCACCGTAGACGAATAATGGATCTTAGGGCTCCGAAACCCCATGGTTTCTCTAATATATCTCAACCTATCTGTCATGACCCAAACCCACCCTTATAGGTTTAGCGTCATGATCGGCTAGAAATCTCAGATTACCTATGGCCTCTATTAACAAAATCAATCTTAATATAATTTACAGGGTTTAGTGGAAGCAATTTAAGACATAAAGATATTCCATTGAACTGTGCATATATGAAAACATCATCATAACATAATTATACATCCATTCTTTACATATGTGCATTCATTCATCACAATAGACTTTTAACATTTAATACACATTTCAAATATCTATAGCTTTAAAATCTAAAACAACCCCCACTAGAAAAAACAAAAGTATAAAGAAAAGATCATAACAAAAAGGGGTTTTGACTTGCTTGGCTCCACTCGAGCCACGAATTGCTTTATTCCTATCATGACCCAAACCCGCCCCTGTAGGTTAAGATCATAACTGGCTAGTAATCATAAGATTACCTATGGTCTCTGACAAAACTAAACCCAAATTATAATAATAAAGGGGCCAAACGAAAGCAGTTTTAAAAATTTTTGTCCACTGAGTTGTGTTTACTTGGCATACCAAAAACATTTCCATATATGTAATCAATAACTCACACCATGAACCAAAATAAACATTTTGTGCATCCAGGATCATACAAACATATGGCCAGCCAAACAGAAGGTTCATATACATAGGTGATCTAATGGATCCACCACGATAGCAAAAGAGTAAAACAAAAGAACAAAAACGGAATCTTATGCGTGAAACATCCGAGCTGACCCCACAAAACTTGGACTTCTCTTAAAAGTTTCACTAAGGCTGGTGTTGGACATCTCTTTGCTCACCTACATACATATAAATAAGAGTGAGCGAAAGCCTAGTGAATAATACCAACGTAAAAAGGTTATACAAATAAAATTCTTTAATAAGTGATATCCTAGTCAATCACATCAAACAGCCTTAGGTCCATTCATATTTCTATCAGATGTATCAAACGGCCTTAGGCCCAAGCATATCAAACAGCCTCAAGCCAAATTCATTCTTGTCAAATGGCCTCAAGTCCAATTCATTCTTATCCGACGACCTCTGGCCTAATTATCTTATCAAACGGCCTCAGGCCCAATTTATTCTTGTCAAATGGCCTCGGGCCAAATTCATGCTTATAAAACGGCCTCTGGCCCAATTATCGTATCAAATGGCCTCAGGTCCAATTCATTCATATTCATATTTATGTGCATTTCATATTCGTGGTCATAATCATATCCATATTCAGACAGCCTTCGGCCCAATACATTTTCTTCGTAAAGCCTTATACAAACATTGCCCATAACGAATACTCGTTCACAAATCAATAAACCCATGAAACTTATACAAAGGTAGCATTTGGATAGTAGCATACTTGAGAGTATCTTTACTAAGATATTACTCATAGTGTTCCGTCGATGGATTTGCCCTCATGCTTGACCCTAAACATTTCATAACACATTAGGTCACAAACAATTCATTCCGTTCTTAACGTATTATTGCTCTTAGGCCTCTTTCTTATCCCTTTTGTTCATTTACAATGTTTAATGCATGCCTAAGAGTTAGAAATGAAAGAGAACGGAAAACGGAACGTAAAACAACTTTTCAAAATTTCTAAAACAGCGCCCTCCGCTTAAGCGTAGCTTTGGTCGCTTGAGCGTCCTGCAAAACTCTGTAAAAGTACAGGTTGCATGAATTTTATGCTCGAGCGAGAATTCTGATGCTCGAGCGAGGATTCTTACAAAATAAGGTTCGTTCGAGCGCAAATCTCTGCAATTCTAGGAGCTAAATTTTCACGCTTGAGTGAGACTTTCATTGCTCGAGCGGACAGGTCGAATTCTGGAATTTCTAGAATTCTGTTTGAAGTTCAAAACACACTCCCAAAGGTCCAAAGCTTGCAAATTGACACCAAAACATGGAAAAACATTGTCTATTATGTAAACAAAGGTAATTTGAAGCTAATTGTCCAAAATCATGACCCATTTCCTATATCATTTCAAATCTTTTTTTTTTGTAAATTTCAAAACTTATACAACCAAGCATCATGCTTTCATGAATCATGCATGCATGTAAAGTATTGACTCTCATTCCACTTCAAATGCCACAATTGATGCACAAAATTATGAAGCTCAACAAAATTATGCATGCATGTGTGATTTGGCACTCAATTCTTCATGTTTAACATGCTACATGCTTGATCACACAAACCTATGGTTATTCTTTACATGCATGGTTATTAGAAAACTTAAATCTCATTCTTAGCTTCCTTTTATTTTTAAATTCACATAACCATGATCTTGGTTAAAGTTTAATTACTCACCTAAGGCTTCAATTTGTCCAAGTTTGACTATTCTCTTGAGCCTAGCTTCCAAGTGCACAAGCTTTGAGCCAAAATCTACAATTTGTGCCCTCTCTCTCTAGAACTGTCCCTCTCTCTCTCTCTAGAGTATGATTAAGCCAAATATGAGAAAAAAGGGTTCAAATGTAAGCCTATACATTAATCTCCTATGTATTTATAGGCTAGACTAATCAACATATCTAATCTAAGCTTAGTGTTAATTAACTAAGATGGATATAATTAAATTAATCTAATTATTTTGATCCGAATCAACTTTTAATTAAATTCCACCGTAGGGTCGATAAATCATGCTGAACACTATGACATAGTTAATTCCAATTTCTGTGGTCTCTAAGGTCTTCAATTTTTCAAATTATAGTAGTAAGTTGGATAGATTTTCCTACGATGAACAAATATAGTTTCAAAAATATAATTAATCACATAATTATCACCAAAAATCACATAAGCACATACTCACAATCATAATCAAGGGTAATTAACATAACACAGAACAGGGTTATCACAATTCTAGAAGCTCATCCAAAGGCTGACAAAAAGGTAGACTCCAGGGCTTTCTCTAACCTTGATGCTCGGCTTGCTCACCTACATATACATATAAATAGTGAGCTAGGGCCCAGTGAGTAATAACAGAATAAAAAGGTTATATGAATGAAGTTCGGTAACATTTCAAATATCAATTCCAATTCTATTCAAGTCTCGATATCAATAGCCATTTCAATCAATTTACGTGGTACATCTAATAGAGCAATAATGCATAATGACAATGGGACTAGAAAGGTCAATCAATGGGACCATGTGGGTCTAACATCATAGATCTCTGTGTTTCAATTATTCAATGGGCCATGGTATTATATCCCCCAAGCAAGGGCCTATTAAACAATGGGCCTTGGTATTATTTCCTCCAGGCAAGGGCCTCACTAAAGGATGCCACGATTACAATTTCAAAACATAACTTCATTCATTATGAGAAAATAACGTTTCAATAAACCATCTAATAAATCATTTATCAACTTTGAGAACAATAACAGTTTTGAAAATGAAGATAACTTGAACATATCTTTATAAAGTTACTACTCATTGTGGGTTAAATCGTTACTAGGCCTTGGACGTCCACCTATACAAAATACATAACAAAAACACATTGAGGTTCCATTTCGATTTAACGTGTAATCTCGATTCAGTTCTTTTCTTGAATGTTTCTACATCAATTCCTTATTATTGATGCCTTATTATATGTCTAAGAATGCTCTATTAAGCATGAGGATGCAATGATGCACTTATGAAAGCTTTTCAAAAATTGCTAGAAATAGGGTGTTTGCTCGAGCGCACATTTGGTCGTTCAAGCGGTGTGGCCTGTCTGCAAAAGTACTGGATGCTTGAAGTTTAGGCTTGAGCCAACTTTCTAGTCACTCGAGCCAAGACTCAAAATGTAAGGTGGTCGCTCGAGCGGTCCTTTGGTTGCCCGAGCCATCTATTAATTTTTGTAAAAATACTGAATGCTCGCGAAGTTTGCTCGAGCCATAAGTTCATTGCTTGAGCAAACTGGGCGAATTTTTGGTTTTCCAGATTGTTCTTTAAAGTTCAAAACTCATCTTTCAAGTGTGAGACTTGCATGGCTTGTTCCAAAAACATAGAAAAACATTGTAAAACATGAAAACATAATTCATTTGAAACTAGTTGTCCAAAATCATGGTCCATTTCTCAAATTTGAACTCAAACTGTAAGCTATAAGTCATGCATGTCTTAACTTGAGTTATCTTCTTTCCAAAACATAACAAGATGGCATGAAACGTATAAACCATGAAAAGCCTTCAAGTTCTTGTTTTCTAGACCTCATGTATGTATGAAACTCAAGAAATCTTAACTCAAAAATGAAGAATCATGCATGCATGTACATAATTCAACTCAACTCTTCCAATTCATGGTAATTCTAGCCTCTATTATACAATTACATGCAAATGAACTTAAGAACTAGATGAATTCAACTTCTATATGTTTTATCTACAAAGATTAAGGGAGAATTTCATACCTAGAGTGTGAATTCAAGTATATTCCAGCTTAACTCTTTAAGTCTCCTCCCAATCTCCTTCAAATTCTCCTTTCTCTCTCTCTCTAAAGTGTTGAATTCACTCTCATTTTCTCTAGAATTCTCCGCTCATATGTTGTAAATATGAGTTCAAAACATAATTAAGGTCTTATATATGAAGTAATTAGCTTAGGTTAATTAAGCTTAGTTAGAGCCAATTAATCCCACTTAGTTTTGATTAATTCTAATCAATTATTTTAATTATTTTGATCCGAATCAAATTTCAATTAAAGTTTTCATAAAATTATAAATATTCTAATTAGCCTATTGGGCTAGTTAATTTTGGTCTCTGAAACCGTTAAGGCTGTCAATTTCTATCTCTAAGTTGACAATTCTAAACAGGTATTCCAATAACAAACAGATATTCACAATTAAACACATAATTTAGCAATTAAACTCACACAAATAAATATATAAAAATAATGTATGTGTTGGGGTCGTCACAGTCTTTTAGAAAGTTTGGTCCTCCAAACTTAAGTTACCTTTGTATGGAAACAAATTGTTACGACCCAAACTCGTCCCTATAGGTTTAGTGTCGTAACCGGCCGGTAATCCTGGGATTACCAAAGGCCTCTAGGCAAAATAACAAGAAATAAGGGGTTGCGGAAGAAAATATACAAAATACAATGTTCATAGAGCTGTGTAGATATACACGAGACATAAAAGATTTAAAACTTATATATATATATTGTCAAACTTCCGTGCATTATGTATTACCATACATATACAGATAGTGTCATAAGGGACTTAGCCCAAAGTACATATAGACAAAATAAGACAAAAACCTTTTTCCACATGATTCACAAAACTTGACTTGACAAACGGGAACCTCCTCGAGAGACACGGTAGCTGGTTGACAAAACAAAACTCTCAAAGTAGCAGCTTAGACCTGGTCATGCGCCTGCTCACCTACATGCAAAATATAAATAGTAAGCGAAAATCTAGTGAAGAATAACAGAGTAAAGGGTTTAATGTATGTTGTCCATAACAGTTTTAGAAAATCAGAATTCATATCAGAAATAAATTCAGAATCATATTCAAAATCAAAATTTGCAATTAATCATATGTGGTACATCCATTAGCATTAGTAGAAGCAGTTGACCCATAAAGGAATGGCCATAAAGGTATACAGTTGACTCACGTGCATGGAGATGGTACAGTTGGCTCATGAGATGTATAGTTGACCCATAAATAGACGTATACAGAAGGATCCATAACAGTTGGTTCATGAGACATACAGTTGGCCCATAATTGGGACATAACAGAATAGATAACAAATGTCATCTGAAATTAAGGATGTCACGAATACATTTCAGAAACTTAGACAATCATTCATTCATACAAAGCATAGCATTTCAGAAAACTGATCATTTCATATCATTAGAAAATAATTAAAATTAAACATAACTTTACAGAGTTATTACTCACAGATGGCTCCAATTGCAGAACAGATGAAGCAGACAGATCAAATAGCTTACGGGACCTACAAACAACACATAACATGTACACATTGAAACACACGCTTAGGATTCATTATAGTCATTGTGTTTCGTTCTTAGTGTGTTTCTAAGTCTTATCCTCATTATTGTGTCTTAATCATGGCCTAGGAATGGCTAGGATGCGATGATGATACCAAAATGCACTTTGAAACACTTAGTCAAATATGTTGAAAACAAGGCCTCACTCGAGTGCAACTTCATTCGCTCAAGCGGTGGGTTAAAAATGTGAGGTGTTGCTTGAGCACAACTTCCTTTGCTCGAGCAGTCTGTAAACACTAAAAAAGTACTGGTTGCTTGATTTTTTCGCTTGGCGCACACTCGATAGTTGCTCAAGCGTGAGACTGAGGTCTTTGCTTGAGCGTAACTCTTATTGCTCGAGCGGTCTGCAAAACATTTGAACTTCTGGGAGTGTGCAATTTACGCTCGAGCTAATTTTTGGTCACTCAAGCAGAGGTGCCAAAACACAGAGTGGTTATTCGAGTGCAGGTTCGGTCGCTCGAGTGGAGAGACAGAATTTAGAATTTCCAGATTGCTCTTCCAAATCCAAACTCAAATTCAAAGTTGTAATTTATGGTCTTTTAGGCCAAAAACTTGAGAAAACACTTGTAAACGTGTAAATCATTGAGAATTAAAGATCATTTTATGAAATCAAGGCCTAAAAGCTCGTCAATTGCTCAAAACAAACTTAAATCTTTGAAAACATAACATGCATGAAAGGGTTTGGCTTCAAGGTTTCTAAGACATGATCAATTGGTATAAAATGATACAACACAAGATGAATTCTCAAAACAAAGGTGGGATAAGCACATGCATATAGGAATTCTTTAGAATCAAATTTAAAATGCTATGATATATACATGCATGCATGATACACCCCTATATTCATTTATCTAAGTTTGATTCTTGCATTACACAACTTAATTCTTTGGATTCATATGCTAAATGACTCAATGTCAAAGTTAAAAGGTTGAATTCTTACCTAAGAATCTTGGGTTCATAAGTGTAAAAGCTTAAATCTCCAAATTCACTTATATTCTTTAACAACTCCTAGTAATTCATTTCTTTCAAGCTTTTGATCTTAATTCTTTCATTTCTCTCTCTCTCTCTCTCTCTTTTTCTCTCTCCACGTTTGGGCTCAAGAATATGAGTGAATGAGAGTGTAAAGCATATAAGAGGTGATGGGGGTGGCCTTATATAGGCTTGGTTAGAGTTGGCTAATTAAACTTGAATTAGTCTAAGTGATGGTCATTAATTTGTTCTAATTATTTTGTCCCGAATCGAATTTCAATTAAACCTACCATAATTTTCCAAAAATTCCAAATAACACAAATATCAGGTCAATTTCGTGATTGGATGCTAATAAGGCCTTCAATTAATAGAACAAAGCAAAAATACAAGCAGATATTTCTATAGCAGACAGATATAAACATAATTAATGCCATACACATGCAATTAATTCAGAATTTCATCTTAATTACTCATTAAGCATAAGTAATCATGGTTTAAAGGCTAATCATAGGACGGGGTTGTTACACAAATGCAGGTATCATTGCCACATCTCATCTTCTTTTCCTAAGTGGCTTCTTTCCTATAATGTTCCCTCCATTCTACTTTTACCGTCGAAATTGATCTATTTCTCAGCTGCTTTCACCTGTCAGTTAATAATATGCACTAGCCATTCTTCGTAGATCATATCTTCATCTAGAGCAATTCGGTGATATTCAATTATATGGAATGGATCTCTAAGATAGCCTCGAAGTATAGACATATGAAATACGTTGTACATCTGTTCCATTCTTGGTGGTAAGGTGATCCGGTAAGCAACATGACCCAAATTTTCAAAAATTTGGAACGGTCCAATGTAACGAGGAGTGAGTTTTCCTTTTCTACCGAATCTTGTTTGCCCATTCATCGGTGTTAATTTGATAAACACATGATCTCCCATTTCGTACTCTAAATCTCTTCTTCGCTTATCCACATAACTCTTCTGTTAGCTTTGTGTAATTTTGAGTTGTTGTTGAATGATCTTTATTTTTTCAGTTGTTTGTTGCACAAGTTCTGTCCCATATATAGCCTTATCACCAACTTCAGTTTAACAAACTAGAGATCTACACTTTCTACTATACAGTGCCTCATATGACGCCATATCAATGCCAGTGTGAAAACTATTATTATAAGCAAATTCAGCCAATGGCAAATATGTTTCCTAGTTGCCTTGGAATTCCAACACACACATACGAAGCATGTCCTCTAAAGTCTGAATAATTCTCTTTGTTTGTTCGTCAATTTGTGGATGAAATGCTATACTGAACCTTAACTCTATTCCCATTGCATTCTGTAAACTATGCCAAAATCTAGAAACAAATTTAAGATCTCTATCTGATACAATAGACACTGGAACCCCATATAAATGGATAATCTCATCAATGTAAATGGTGGCAAGTTTATAGGCATTAAATGAGGTTTTCACAGCATGAAAATGAGTAGATTTTGTCAATCTATCAACTATAACCCAAACAACA
The DNA here is from genome assembly GCA_025200525.1 of Camellia lanceoleosa. NCBI lineage: Eukaryota > Viridiplantae > Streptophyta > Magnoliopsida > Ericales > Theaceae > Camellia > Camellia lanceoleosa. Next base: position 154,425,720 of record CM045761.1, read on the forward strand.
TTCATACCTCTAGATGTTCGAGGTAGATCGACGATGAAGTTCATGGTTATGTGCTCCAATTTCCATTATGGAATAGGGAGAGACTAAAGCAAGCCCACCAATTTTTCGTGCTTGGCTTATACTTGTTGGCATTGTAGGCATTTGGAATTGAATTCGGCAATCTCTCTTTTCGTATTGGGCCACCAATACACCATCTTCAAATGTTGATACATTTTGGTATTCATTGGGTGCATAGCAAACATCGACTTGTGAGCTTCTTCTAGGATTCTTCTTTTTAGTTTCGTGTCATTAGGAACACAAAGTCTCTCATAAATTTCAATACTGAGTCTTCAATTGTGAATCCCGGTTTAGGTTTGGCTTCAAACTCATCACAAATCCTCTTTAGAAACTCATTGTTCATTTGCTTTTGTTTGATCTCTTTGATAATTGCCGGTTGTGCAGACATTGCGGCTATTAAACCATTTTATTCAAAAGGTACCACTTCTATTTCAAGCTTTTCAAATTCTTGTAGAACCTTTTTCTGATTTGTAAGTGAGCAGGCTAAACTTCCCATATTCTTTCTACTAAGTGCATCTGCCATGGTATTAGCCTTGCCCGAATCTGTAAATCATAGTCCTTGATCAATTCAAGCCACCACTTCTACCCCATGTTTAATTCATTCTGTGTGAAAAAGTACTTCAAGCTTTTATGATTTGTGTACACTTCACATTTAGGCCCATACAAATAATGTCGCCATATTTTCAATGCAAACACAACTGCTGCAAGCTCTAAGTCGTGTGTTAGGTAATTCCTTTCATGTGGTCTCAATTGTCGAGAGGTATATGCAATCACTGCGTCATTCTACATTAAAACACAACCCAGACCTTTATAAGATGCATCACTATAAATTACAAATCCTTCGATACTTGAGGATATAGTAAGGATTGGAGCTGTGGTCAATCTTGTTTTCAATTCCTGAAAAGCTGATTCCCTTTGTTCTGTCCACACAAATGGTTGTCCTTTTCGAGTCAATTGGGTCAACGGTACAACAACTTTTGAGAAGTCTCTAACAAATCTACGATAATAACCTGTCAATCCCATAAATCTGCGGATCTCGGTCACATTAGTCGGGGTAGGCCAATCAATAATTGCCTCTATCTTATGAGGGTCAACAGAAATACCATTTTTATCAATGACATGTCCCAAAAATGCAATCTTATCTAACCAGAATTCACACTTTTTGAATTTCCCATATAATTGTTTTTCTCTAAGTGTTTGGACGGTCATTCTCAAGTGATGTTTATGGTCATTTCTACCTTTCAAATAGATCAAGATATCATCAATAAACACAATAATAAATTCATCTAAATTGTGGATTATCCAAGCTTCAAGTTCATCATTGTCGGTGATGGCGGTATAGGTACTTGTTCTGATCTTGATCTGCAATTAAATTCTTTATAGTTTAGATTTGATCTTCAATTGAATCCTGATGTAATGATGGTGCAGGAAAAATGACATTTGTGAAACGCCATCCTACTAGAGAGTTTGAGTAAACATCCAAACGTAAGCATGTATATAGATGCATATTCATGAGTGTATATATATATATATATTGATAGTATAGATATGTGTAGTGAGATATAGATTAAGGAGAATTTTGATTTGCAGCAATGATTGGTATTGAAGTTCATTTACTGGATTTTTTCACCAACTGTGGATTTGATTCCCTCAATAATTATGAGGTATTTCGTTTCTGGAATTTGGTATTAGTTTGAAAATCACTGCATGTGATGTTTCTCGGGTTTTATTTGAGGTGTCAAATTTGGTATAGTATTCACTTGGAGTTAGGTGTTGGTGTGGATGTGCTTGCATTTATTGCATAAGTTAATAAAATTGTGTTTCTTTAGTTAAAATAATAGCTCCTAAGATCTGATTTTGCAATTTTAGTGAGATTGTGTACCTTTTAATATATATATATATATATTTGGTGTGTTAATATTTTGCAGGCTACCATCTAGAGTGTATTTTTACTCCAAAGGTCTCAGTTTCATTGTGACCTTAGATTTGGATTGTTGTTGGGATTGTTAAAAATATTGTTGAATCTGTGTTTGGGCAGAAAAAGAGGCTCAAATATGTTTTTTTGGTACAATTTTCTTCATTTCTCTCTTTTCCATTCCTGGAAATTTTTTTTTTTTTGGTTCAATAGATAGAAATTTTGTTGTATAGACAATTTTTTTGTTTGTTTGTTTGTTGTTGTTGTTGAATTTGAATAGATAGATTTTCAACAGATAGATTCATTATTGTTGTTGAATTTGAACTTTATTTGTAAAGTTAGTGGGAAGAGATAGAGAGTTTGAACAGATCGATTGCAACATATATATGTTTTCAATAAAAAATTTCAACAGATGGATTTTTTGAAAAAAGAAATTTGAACAAGTAGAATTTCAATAGATGGGAATTGCAATAGATGAATTTTTTGAACAAATAATTTTAATAGATAAGGGAAGAAAATGAACAAATAGTAAAAAAAATTAGACAGGTAAGGAAAATTTGAATTGAAAAGATTGAAAATTTGAACAGATAAGGTAAAAAAAAAAATGAACAGATAGAGGAATTTGAATAGATAGGGATAAATTTTGAACAAATAGAAAAAAAATTTAAACGGATAATCAATGAAAGTCAATAGATAAATTAAGACGTAAAATTGAAGACAAAATTTCTTAAAAACAAACAAAAGAATTTTTTACCTGCCTTATACTTTCCTTAAATTGGATTTATCACAAATTTTCTCTTAAATTTTTTGTTTTTAGTTAATTTTTTTTAATATTTTAAGTATTTTTTTTTTACTTTCTAGATGCACATAAAAAAGTAAAATATTCGTGAAAAATTTATAAAAATTTCATAAAAATATTTGAAAGATTTTTTTCCATAAATATTATACCTTTTAAGTGTATCTAAGTTAGGTGCATTTAAAAAAAAACATATTTTTTACCTATTAAATTTTTTGACTAAAAAAAAAAAACACAAAAAATAAAAAGCTTAATTTTTTCAAAAAATGAGCTCAATTTTTTTGGAAACCAAACAAGGTGATTATTTTTTTAAAAGATAAATTACAAATACATCTCATGAGGTCTTCTTAAAATATAAATTGTCTCATGTAGTTTTAGAAATTACAAAAAACCCATTTTTATAAATTTTTATTTAACATAATTAATAAAAAATTAAAATTCCTAAATACTTTTCTATACAATAATAAAATTAACTAGATTATTAACTAAAATGTATTTATGATAACATTAAAGATTGTTTATTAAATTTATAATTTAATGATAAAAATAAGTCATTTGTTTGCAATTAGAAATTTAAATGGGCAAAACGCAGTTTCCATAAGGGCCCAGCTTCTCTCCGATCTAAATCTGGACTAGATGGTGCTGTCCGGCCCTTTGGGGTCCACTATGGGTCGTGTTTCGATAATCTAAACCGTTTCAATGTGTAGAACTCGTCGAGTACTATATGCCTGCAAAAAATCATGTTGATCGGATATCAATAACTATATGATCAAATCAGTTTTTTGTAAGCCGTTTATTTTTCGCCGTCCATTTTTTTTCATAAAAAACTGATTGGATCATATAGCTATCGATATCCGATCAACGTGTTTTTTTACAAATGTATAGTACTCGACGAGTTCTACACATTGAACGGTTTAGATTATTGAAACATGACTCGTAGTGAGCCCCAAAGAGCCGGACAATACCATCCAGTTCAGATTTGAACTGGAGAAGCTGTAGCCTTTCCATAAACACTTGGAAATCATAAGGTGTATTTTTATCCAGTTTTTTTATGTTTAGTTTATAAGTTATTTGATAAATGATGACAAATGGAGACAAAAGATTTTAGGGTAAATTACATTGACACTCCCTTGAGGTTTGGTCAAATTACTATCCAACCCCAATATTTTAGAAATTACATTTTTACCTTGTGGTTAATAGTTTCATTTCACAAATCTTCCTGTTTGTATAAAAGGTAAGAACTCCTAGTAGAAAAATAGAAGAAATTATATTAAAAAAAAAAGTAAAGGAAAGAGAAAAAAAAAAAAAGATAAAGTAAAGCAAAGTAAAAAAAGAGAGAGTGCATGAGTTTAATGTTTTCATTCCGTCTAAATAATTACAATGACAAGGGGGTTAGTGTAATTTTCCAAACGTCAGGAGGTAATATGTATTAAATTCAAATCTCAAGAGGTGTAAGTGTAATCTACCGAAGATTTTATTTGTATTTTTATTTTATAGGGTTTCATTTTTACTGAAAGCCGTTAGATTTTGCAAGAAATAAATTGGTTGATTATTTTTTTTTTTTTATGATATTGAGATTTCTCATTAAAATAGGAAATAACAAAATAAATTTTACTTGTATTCCTATGTCGCATATTTTTTATTTATTTATAATAATCTAAACATGATAATAAAAAAGTATAATTATTTTAATATTTAATTTTTTCATCCCGCCATCTAAATAAATCATTAAGTTTTATTAATGCCAAAGTTTAGAGTTTCGTGTTTTTTTTTTTTTTTTTTTTTAACTTGCTTTTATGGTCAATTTTTAATTTTTATTTGTTTTGTCTAGTCATCAACTCCAATCACATTCTTTATTTTTTACTAGCTAAAGTACGAAAAAAAATACTCTTTATTTTACCTAATTACTTTAACTATTGTGTTCTTCAATCACACTCTTTATTTTAGCTAGTCATTCAAACTAACTTAATTAATTTTTAAAACAAAAAATACTAATTGCTAATATTTTACTAATATAAATTTGCAATAATAATAAATTTGTCCACATAAACATACAAAACCTGTAGAATGAGGAGAAAAAAAATACAAAATACAAAAATAAATTATTCCGTAATTTATCAAACAAAATTGAAAAAACATATAAAATTGCTACATACACATATACATATATAAAATATATAAAATCCCAAATCCAAGACATGAATATACAAAAATCCAAGATATATACATACATATTTGTTTGGACAGTCTCTGGAGCTCTTCAATTGTAATCACCAAAAAAGTAGGATGGTAAAGTAGCTAGCCCATTGAAGTTCAAAATTAGAGTTACATTGACTAAAATACCTAATAAACTTTTTTTAACTATCCTCTTAAAGATACTCTAAGAAGATCCAACAATACTTTTGCCAAATTTGTTTGAAGATGCCGAATTTATTTGAAAATTTAGATAACATTTTGACTGATATGTATAAAAATAAACACTCCAAACAAAAATGTCACATGGTTTATTTGATAGTTCTAATGAATGTAAAATAAAGAAAATCAGGCAACATATCATAAAAACAAAATGTGACAGTTATTTACATCACATCTTATCACTAGAAATATAGAAAATATGTATATATGGTATGTCCTACAACTGTATTGTATCATATAATTAGTTTTTTCTTATCTTATTCCCTACATTTTAAGATGGGTATCACCCCCAATAAGTCCGATATAATATATAACTTCAAGTATAAATGAGTCTCCATATATCATATACAAAGAATACATATATATTTTGTAGAGTCCTAATAATATTAAGTGGTAAAATATTACATATAATTTTATTTATTATCTTATCTTCTAAATGTTACATAATAGCAGATGGTTTGAATGTGCATTTAGTACTCTTTTTATTTTATTAACAAAATAAAGAAAATATCATAATGTTTGATTTTGAGTTTTAATTAGTATTTTTTTAGTACTCTTTTTATTTTTAGATACACCTAACTTTTTAATGTACTTAAAAAAATAAAATATTTATACATTATAAAGAAATTTAAAAATATATATATAATTTGGAAATATAGTGATTTTATGTATTTTTTTAATATTTTTTACAATTTATATATTTTTTAAGTGTATATAATCTAGATTAAATAGATTTGAAAAGTAAAAATATTAATTAAAAATTAAAAATGCAAATTAAAAACTCATATTTTTTTTCTTAAAAACTCAAAACCAATCAGAATTAGAATAGATTACCAATAATAACATAATTAAGCTATCGTTTGGCAACACGATTGGAAGTGAGTGAGATTAAAAAAATATAAAAAGACAAAATATATTGAGAGATTGTTTGGCTAGCACTAAAAAAGTGTATTTTTTATATTTTTATATTTTTTTAAGTTATATCACTGCTCTACTTTTAGGAAAATTTACCTATAAGTCATAGTTTTTGAAAAGTTGAACCATTTAATCCTAAAAGTTTTTTTATGCTCCATTTAGTCACATTTGCACATCAATCTAATGTTCGAAACATTAATCTGATGTTTGAAATCTAATGTTCTAAACATTAATCTGATATTCGAAATTTAATGTTCGAAACATTAATCTGATGTTTGAAACATTGTAATGGGACTTTTAAGTCTATAAAAAAACTTTTAGGACTAAACAGTGCATAAGTTATTAATTTGGGATTTATTAGTGCATCCCCCATACTTTTATGCATATTTTTTTGTCGTAAAAAATCAAAAGTATACATCCCAAACAATCCCTAAATAAGCCAATAAAATAAAATATTATATCTAAATTATAATCATTTTATTTTTTTCTCTCACAAAAAAGCAAAAAAATCGAAAGAGCCAAAAAAAAAATTTCAAAACAAAATTAATTTAGCCAGACTTAAATTAGTCAAAAAAATAAAAATAAAATCAAAAATCAAGTTAAAAAGTTATTTCCAAAAGGACCCTAACATTTGAAGGTGCTAGCATCACATATTTTCCCTACAAAATCACGCGCCGTTCAAATAAATAGGAAACAGATCAGGTAAATCAGGCGGTCTCCGTGGCGATACGACCGCCACCGTAAACCCTACTAAAATCCCTCTCTCTCTCTCTCTCTCTCTCTCTCTCTCTGTAAAATTCACTCTTTCTGCGGAAAAAGCAGAGAACAGGTAAAACTCGTAACCCCCAAGAAAGAGAAGCCACATAGCTAGAGAGAGAGAGAGAGAGACCGGGTTTTCAGACTTCCATACAACGGTAACACCAGACTCTTACACTTGTTTCTGGGTTTTGGCTTTGTTGCTTTCAGATCTGATTTTTGAGCACCCTTTTGGCTGGTTTTTGTTGGGTTTTCAATTTTTTTGGGATAGAAGTGAGTTTGTGATTTGGGTTTGTTTAGATGGATCGGTATCAGAGGATAGAGAAGCCTAGGCCGGAAATCCCGATTAACGAGAATGAGATTCGTATAACCACTCAGGGAAGGATGAGGAACTACATTACTTATGCTACCACTCTGCTTCAGGTCTATCTCTCTTTCCAGATACTTATATACACACTAGCAGTGGATATGCAAACATGATACTTTTGTAATTTGATATTTAATTTTTTTATATGGTTTGATTTGATAATGGAGAAAAATCATTATAACAGTTATGGGTTGTGATCAAGTTTTTAAAAAGTGGTCGCATCTTTACGTAATGCCATAACGTAACGGTTACATAATCGTTGCGGTGGTTACCGCCACTCATTACTGCCGCCATAACGGTATGACGAAAGTTTACATGTGTAATAGCTATTTCGGTATTACATAACAGCCGGAGTAGTACCCTAACAGTCCGTGAGGTACCATTATATCCCTTTATAATATTTTTTCTCAAAAAAAAAAAAAAAAACAGAAGCTTACAAAAAAAAAAAAAAAAAAGTACTGAAGTGATCCAAACCAAAGAAAAAAAATCTTATATGAATTTTTTTCTTTATAATTTTTTTAATTTATTGCACAAATTTTATCTTATAATCCTTTGTGAGTATTTTTTATTTTAGATATTGGTAAAACATAATTTGTAGACATTTACAATCAATTATTCTTAAAAGCATTAAATATAGAAATAAAATGCAAAAAACTCATTTTATAGTGATTTGAAAATATGAAATATATTGGATCATACTTAAAAATTAACAAAAAATGATTAAGATTTATTTTAAATTCCAATAAATGTGATTATGAAAAAAAAATATGTATATCGGTAAGTTTTCTTCAAATAGTGCGAAAAATTAAAAAAAAAAATTCACGGTTCTAGTTACCACAACCGTTATCCGCAACCGTTTTTCAAAACCTTGGACAGATTATTCAGAAAGTGGTGACAGTTACCAAGTTGAAAGATTATTCTTGTAAATGGTAAAAAAAATCCGTTAAAAAACCCGCATAAGAAAAACAAACACCCAACAGTAGTAGTACACTGATCTCTTAGAAAACAAAAGCCAACCTATACAAGCATGCCCATATATATCAATTCATCTATTCATTCAATTATATAAAGTCCCAATAAAAGGGGTGGGGCGGGGCGGGGCTGGGAGTGAGGCTCCCAAAGGAGTTTCCTGCTACTAAGCTATGTACCGCCAAATTAGTAGGCCAAATGGTATTGAGTTGGTCTCTCAATCCCGGTGTCAGAAATTTAAGTCCCGTTGTTGTTTTGCACAGTCAAGAGGTCATGTTCTCCATGTTACAAACAATATTACTTCTTGTGCCTGCTCGTCATTTGTACTGTATCTTACCTTTTATGTATGTTGGCATAATTTTTGCAGGAGAAAGGATCCAATGAAATTGTTTTAAAGGCCATGGGCAGAGCTATCAACAAAACTGTGATGATTGCTGAATTGATTAAGGTGGTGAATAGATCAGTGCCAATCTGTTTGTCTTTTTTCCAGCCCTGTTCAGTTTATGTGGGCCATCGCTGAATATTTATTTATTTTTTTTATAAAAAAACGAAATTCTGTACGTCTCTGTCTTCTTTGCATTATATGTTCTTAAAAAAGAGTTTCCTGTATCAGAGAAGGATTGCTGGTATCCATGAGAACACATCAATTGGTTCGATGGATATAACTGACACGTGGGAACCACTAGAAGAAGGCCTTCTTCCGTAAGAAGCAAAAGATCTTTTTGTGCTGTTGAACTAATTTAATACTTCTGTGCCAATTTGATTGTTATTAGGCTGATTGATTTTTTACTAGTGCAGCCTAGAAACTACTCGCCATGTGTCAGTTATGACAATTACTCTGTCCAAGAAGGAGTTGGATACATCTTCTGCAGGGTAAATTTTACTAAGTTTATTTCCTTAAGTTTGTTTGTTTGTATATATATATATTCTTTTCATGCTTCTCTTTTTTAATAACAAACTTGAGATTAGGTTAGCAATGGAACATTGTGATTATTTAATAGTAGGAGATATTATCATATTAAGGGCTAGTACAAGTAGGGTCATCTTTTATTTATGTGTGTGTGCATGATAGTATTATTGCTGTCTTTTTGAGGCTCTCTATGGAGAGCTGCTAGGCCACTAATACCAGTCCGTAGTTTGCTTTTTCTTGTCCATGAATGGATACATTAATGACCGTCACTGTCCCATATTAATTAGGAAGTTTGTATGTGTTATTGAATGTTCATACGGGGTTAGTAATGTGTGAGGTTCCCAAGTACCAGATTTTGTAGAAGTTGTCTGTATACAAGTGAACTCTTGTAGTCAGATAACCTACCTACAGGATTCTTTGCAACTTTCATCTTATTTACATACTGAAGATCTAGTAAACCTTAATAAAGCCTTGCCTGAACTACTTAGGATGCAGGTTTAATTGAATCCTTCTCCTCTGATCTTGTAGCTATATTGCTCCTTGCTCAAATATAATGTAGGACAAGTTTAGAAACCTTGGAGTGTTGTTGCCTACTATAGTAATTGTAGTGGGTTTTGATTGTAGAGAGTTGTTAGGGCTGGCATCTAAAAGAGAGAATAAGGTTTCTAGGGTTAAGGGATTTGCCATTTTTTTCCCTATCCCCTGCATTAAGAAAAACTCGACCTCAAGTGTAATGTTGAAGTATAATAATTCAAAAATCTTGGACTAACCACCCTTCAAATTGATCTTTTTGAAGCAACAATGAGAAATGAAGAAGTTTAACCCATTCATCGTTCCATCAACTCCATTGAATTTATTTGGAATGATAAATTCAATTTGAACACCCATTTACTTGTGAAGTGCAGAAAATTCAGTCACATTCTTAGCATTTTCTTTGACTTCCTTAGCTTTAGAATCATGTTCGTTATGGTCTATCATACTTTCTTAAGCTACAACATGAATTTTATCATTTCTTCAATATTGTCAATGTCTACAAATATGTTTATCTTCCCCTTTTACAGTTTTTCAAGAACTACAACAATATACATATATATTTGTGGTCCTATTCCACTTGCTTCTTCTTGTTGAAGAAAACAATCAATATAAGCCTTTTAAGGGTTGGATGATGGCCTTCAATGTCCCTGTACGAGCACGAAATATCCTTCTCGTATAATCCTGTTAATCAAGTTTGCACTCCTCTAAACGTCGTCGTCTTATCACCTGAAAACACAAACGTAAGCTAATCAACAGGTGTGTACTGGAAACCCCTCCGATGTCTAAGTCAGCAAGTTGACAATAGACACTAAAGCTCTGTGTATTCGAGAGTAAGAATTGCAATACCTGGGAATAGGTTCTGTCATGAGCTTTTATAGATTTCGCGTGGCACAATCCGAGTAGGACTATGACTTTCCTAGCAAAGTCCTACTAGGAACCACATTCCTAAAGGATAGTGCTTATTCCTGGAACACCCTCCTTACTGCAAGCCAAGTGAGATGTCAATAACACTATGTTTAGCTGTAAATATCTGACCGAACTAAATTACACCGGTCTGCCATTGACCAAACCGTGTAGTCCTTGATTATCAGATGGGTTGCGTCGAGCTAAAGTTAGCTCGGCCTTCTCCATACGACTGTCTTCTATCAGCTAAGCCTAAACTCACTGATCAGCCTATCATCCAATCAACCCAGGTCTGAGCTACCTGAGCTCTTTTCTTAGCCCACTATGTGGCCCAACTTTCACAAGCACTGATACCTAGTTTGGCCCAATTTCTTAATAGAAATTACTTTCTCAATTGCCTCTTAATTCTATTTGCAGAGCATGATTGGATTACATTCCTCTAGCTGGGCTAGAAATGCTTAAGTCAGCCGAACCAATAACGCTGCTCCATCCCTCCGATCTGCTCGGTGCTTAGGAGTCTTATCAGTTGCCCAACACATTCACCTGTCACTCTGGCACCACTTCAATCATGGGACACGTGGCATGCCCCCACTGGCACCGTACCTCTGTTACAGCCATCATACACCACCAAAAATTCGAAAAGACCGTGCCCTTTCACTTTTCATATCTATATATTATATAAGGAAAAAGGGGATTTCTAACCCACAAGTTTTGTGAGAGCTCCAATATGTCAATTTTAATTTTCTAATTTTTTGATTTAAAAAAAAAAAACCTTAGCATTTATTGACTTCTTCAAACTCATAAGCTTTTTTAACTTCTCTCATACTTATTACCACACCATTTTCAATTTCTCACATGCACTATGGTTAATGATGAAATTGTTAAATTATTTTTATAAAAAATCTAAAAAATATAATTTGTATATTAAAAAAATATCTAAAACAAATATAAATTTTTATTAAAAAATAACAGGTTGTAATTGCGAAAAAAAAGAGAAAAAAAATTACACTGTAAAAAATAATTTGTATATTAAAAAATATCTAAAACAAATATAAATTTTTATTAAAAAACAACAGGCTACAATTGCAAAAAAAAAAGAGAAAAAAAATACACTGTAATTAGGAAATTACACACCCTTTTCAAGCCTTCCACTGTAATTTTATTAAAAAATAACACTGCTATCAAAAAGTTAAATATCATTATAGTTACATTGTTTGTCGTCACTGCATACATGATGATACATATATTATAACGAAGTAATTTTTTTTAGGTAAATAATTGCTATGTAAAATAATAATTCAAACTTAACAAATGTTTTAATTTTTTATTAGGTACAATATTTCCTTTTAACAAGTTTTTTTTATTTATTAGATATAATGTTAACATTGTGATCAAAGATAGTACTGATTTAATAAATCTCGCTGTTTAAGATAAACAGGCAAAGTTTATCTTGCGATGTCAACCATCATATTTGAATAATATGATATCAAAGATAGGAATTATAAAATTCATTATAAATAACGTATTCTTACCTTTTCAAATACAATGTTATAATTCCAAAATTTTATAAGATAATGGAGTTAGAATGATTAAAGATTATATTGCGTCATGCCAAGACTGTGCCTATGTATTTATCATACTTGTACCAACAATACTACGTCAACTAGATTGTGCACTATGCATAAACTTTGTTTTAAATATAGATTGGTCTAAAAAATGCCTATACTTTTTACAAGGTAAAAAAAATATAATATGTAAGTATAACATTTTTAATTTATAATATTTTATAAATATGTAATATATGTGTTGTTTATCAGTTATAATATTAACTATCATGTTGATCATGCAAGAATGCTAATAGAAGAGCTACAACAATTTAGATTTTAGTTATAATATATTTTATTTATTTAGTGATTTTTGGACAAACGTAATAAATTTTCATTTTTATTACTTCAATTATAAAACATCAATATATTTTTTTTCAAAATTACGTATATTTTATGTTAATAATTTAAAAATATGTTTGACATAATCATAAATAATTTTTTAAAATCCAATTTCGTGCATTGCACGGGTGATATGCTAGTATATATATATATGTATTCGTATACTTGCTGATACATATTCATTGTTCATCTTCTTCTTGATGTAGGCCGAAATGTATCACATTGAGGCCGCTTAAGTTACATCTATAGTCTTTGAATTTTGTTTATTTGGTAGAGATGATGTGTTTTGTGCACTTGTATAGATTTCACAGGCAACACGCAAATTCAAGCAAAAAGTAGCGCAAAAGCCGATTCTGCATGCGTGTAGTGTGAAAATTCCTGACTTGTCACCTCACTGCACATGCGGCTAGACCTCACCGCACGTGCGAACCACCGCTCAAGTGGCCCACCTAGGGTTCCGTGCACGAACATTGAAATTTGTTCTGCTGGGAATAAAAAGGAAAACAAAAGGCTGCTCTTAGGGTTCGAAAATATATCAGAAAAAAGGAGAGGCTAGGGTTTGAAGTTAGGGAATTCTCAAGCTTCAAGGATAATTTCATGGAGGCTTCTTCTTTTGCTACTTCTTCCCACTCCTCCACGAGTGGCTAGGCTCTTATTTCTAGGGTTTTGATGAAACCCTAACCAAGTAAATAGGTTTTCTTTTATGTAATAGTTTGAACAGTTGTATAGTTCTCAAGATGTTTTCTAATATATTTTTCTATTATTTCTTCGAGTATTTTGCTTTGGCACTAATACCTAGTTCGGCCCAATTTATTAACAGAAATTACCGTCTTAGTTCCTATTCTTGATCGAAGTCTTCTAGCTTAGCCATATACATATTGTTTGAAACTCTTGAGTTTAGCTTGCAGTGTATTCTTATTTATGCTTCTCATAGTTTAAATTCAATAAATTAAAATAAACGCATGTAAAGACTTAAAAACATTCTAAAACTTCATTCCATGATGCCTTAAACGTGCTTTATGTGGAATTTCGGATTTGCCCTTTTTTTCTTATGTCCATGCTACATTAGTATATATATAATATATCACATATGTGATATTAAATATTATTGAGATAATTATCGAGGTCCTAAGCCTCTAGAGGCCACGGTTTGTGCATATGTTCTTGGTGTTGTGTGGGCAATAATTGTTTAGGGTTTACAGGAGTACAAAAGATATGTATGACTTTGATATGCAGCTACTTTGTACTCTGTTTCCTTTTACGGTTATCAGTGTATGATCAACATTCTCTTTATGGCTGAGAACCTTTAGATTTATGTAGGATTTGGAGTGTGACAAAGCATAGCTGACCCCTTTGAGTTGCTAATAATTAGTATCTCATATTCTATACAAATTGCAGGTACCAACCGCCTATTCCAGTTGATCAAGTAAAACCATGGAATGAATATGACTATGAAGGAGGTAAAACAATATTATATAATTGTTGATTTCTATTTCTTTGAAATATGTTTATAATTAGGTTGTTCTTATGCGGAATTAGAGGGTTCTCCTAATATGCGAGGAAGAGGACGTGGTAGTCGAGGACGGAGTAGAGGCCGAGGCAGAGGTAACATAGTTTGTATTGTATTCCACCGATTTTGCTTTGGGAAATAATGTTTATGGTGCCTTTAAATAACTTCGTTCTTCTTTCCCCTCTTATCTGTGCCGGCTTTTTCATGTGCTACAATCAAAAGATGAACAAGAAAAAGAGTTTTATCATGAATTATTAAATTCTTTTAAAGCCCATAGTTTCATCATGAATTATTAAATTCTTTAACCACACACTAACACGCCTCACTTATTCACTCACACCTAAACTTATATAATACACTAGACACACTCTAAAAGTCCACGCAAACACTGACATCACTTTACACAACACTGAACACACTTATTTGTGACTGACTTACACACAAGACTTAAGACACCTTATACTAGATCACTCTTGTATTGAATGATACTCAATACAAGGGCTATTATCATATTTATACTAGTTCAAGACTGTTAAGAAGTTTCTAGGAGCAAACCTCATCTACAAATTGAGTTAGGTAAAATTAGTAGTTGGCAAACACTGAAGTTTGAGTTGGTAAAGTGAGTGATGAGGAATTTAATGGTAAGTGATGGGAGGACTACATTGAAACAATGGTTGACATCTGATGACTTGTTGCAATTAGAAGATGAGGAATGAAAATGAAAGCTGGGTGAAAAGTGTAATTTTACCCTTAATTTGATGTTTATAAAAATCCATAAGCTTATACACTTCACTAAGTAGGGCTGCCATTGTGTAGCACTTAGTACACATGGCACAATCAAACGGCTAATTCTATATTGCTATGAAATGTATAAGATTTATTGGTTAACTAACAAGGCACTTGATCTACCAAATTGGTCAAATTTTTATTGAGATCAAATTTATAAGTTGTTTTGAAGTCAAGTTTTACCGTAGTTGATCTATGAAGTGGGGTCTTACCAGATCCTAGCATGAAGTGGGGGATCCATGCATTGGAAGACTTTCTTGTTTCTAAAAGCAATTCCAATGCCACTCTTTATTTTTCACTATCTAAAGTACGAAAAACTAATGCTCTTTATTTTACCAAACTTTTTTTTTTCCTGTGTTCCAACGTTACTCTTTATTTTACCTATTTATCTGCACAACTGTTTAAAAAGCCTCCCAAGGCTCTTCAAATGTAGCTAGCTTGATCTTTTTTGTTTGTTTGTTTGTTTGTTTGTGTGTGGTTGTTGTTGTTAAAATGACTAGTGTAGTAGCTAGCCCGTTGGAGGCCATAAAATAAGATGAGACTAACAAGCCTCTTTTAAAGAGCCCATTGGAGATGCTGTAATAGTACATTTGGTTTAATATTTTTGCTTTTATCTTGTAAAGCCACACAATTTACTGTCTGCGGCAGATACAGTTGATAACAGTCTTTTCCTTGTTTATGTGTCTCTAATTGAATGATTAAACACGTTCTCTTGTTCTCTCTCCTCTAAATCAACTAATATTGCTGGAGACTTGAAACAGTTCAAGAAAGAGTGTGAATTCACATTGGCTGGAGGAATTGGGTTTTCAAGATATATGATATGGCTGAGGAAGTCTTTCCCATTAAAGTGGATAATGTTTAGTTGAGAAGCATTTGTGTTACCAACAGATTAATTTTCTGTACCCTTGATCATCTGATGTAGTTCTGTTTTTACTCATATTGCTTTATACTTGCACCCTCTATTTTGACCCCTCAAAGAATATGAGAGTTATGATGTTTCTTCTACAACAGGTAATTTTTTTTTTTTTTTGATCTGCTCTTCTACAACAGGTAATGATAACAATGGAGTGGTAGAGTACAATGGAGATGGTGGCTGGGATGGTGGACGTGGGTATGGAGCAAGAGGTCGGGGTTGGGGAAAAGGACGTGGTTTTCGTGGACGCGGAAGAGGATATGGTGGTGGAGATATGCAACAAGAGTTGGGTGGTTACAATGGCTATGGTGGCTCAGGGCCAACACTTGCTCTAGGCCGTGGTAAGCACATTAATAACAAAATGCCTAATTAGCAATTGTAGATGTGAGAAGTTTAATACTCATGCACAAGTGACCCTTGTTATTGGTCTTTCCTAAGCTTCTTGGGGGTGAAATATGTCCTCCATGCTGCAGCTGGAGTTAATTGCATGCTATTTTCTGAGCGTTGTAGATTCAATCTTTTTTCCCCTTTCTTATATGTTGCCAGAAATAGGTCTATTTTTCTTGAAAGGGTCCTACTAATGACCACTCGATGGCCGTTCGTTAAGAACCACATATGTCAAAAAAGTTAGAATTTCAATACACATTTTACATATTCCCATACACACTTTTTTAATGCACTTTCTACATGTTTCAATATACTTTTTGCACATGCCAAGATTAATCACTGTCCATTATGCAATAGTTAGCATCTTCCTTCTTGAAAACCATTTAAATTAAAAAAAAAAAGAAAAGACAAATAAAAACCGAAACTGTTGCAAAAATTGTATGAGGTGCTTCATACATTGTTCCCCCCCCCCCCTCCTTTTTTGGTTTTCTGGGGTGGGTGGCTATGTATGTGGTGGTGTTGAAGGGATAATGTGATATCTTCTCTTTTTCCTCCCAAAAGTTTCATCATCCTTGTCTCTCAATATACAGTTCCCCCCCCCCCCCCCTCCCTCCCCCTATACAGTTAAATGGGAATGTGCCATGCTTTCCAAACTAATTGCCACCTGTTAGAAACTTTCCTAAGTGTGTGAGGATGAATGAAGTTCAAAAACACCTGGAAAAGAAGATTAAAAGATGATTTCATCTCATGCTTACCATTATTATCATCTGGATTGGCATTTTTGTTTCATTGTATTAACTAATCTTGCAGAGGTGCCTAAATCAACTATTCATCGTGTTGGATACTGCAAAATCTTTCTGGACTCATCTGGATTTACAAAATTGTCAAAATTCATTCAGATTTTGTTCATTTTTCCTAGCATAGTGTTTTCTATTTCAGTTTTTGAACAAAAAGCTATATGGATTGTTGCAGGGCGTGGGCGTGGGCGCGGTAGGAGCCATGGACGTGGGCGTGGTTGGGACTTTAGATCAGATGGACCAATCCAAGCAGCTGCCTGAGCGGCTGTGAGCTACAGAATTTTGGCTTAGATTGCTAGTTCTGGATGCCTGCTCCGCTGATTATGTGTTGTTTTCAAGTAAATGGGGGAAAATAGGGGAAAAAAATTAGTGTATTTGAGTGATAAATTTTATAGGGATATTAGTTATAGTGAAAGGCTGCTGTTGTTAGTGGCGGCTGTGTTTTTGTAGTTTTAAGGTAGCATTAATTTTAACTAACCTTGACAAACTACATTGTACAATTTCCATCTCTTTTTTTAGGAAAAATAATAGAACAGTACATTCTTTCATTCTTTAATTCCAATGTTGCAGTCTCTCTTTTTGTGGAATCAATTTTTTAATGAAATTGTTCTTGTAAAGGGCTATTTGGACTCGTGTATTACCCCTTTTCAGCTTTTAGGTTTATGTACCGCTTTTTGCTGGAATTGATACTGTTTCTCCAAATGATGAGTTGAATTAAAGACCAGAGAGTTTTGAGTGCAGCTTCGGGGGAGTGGTTTCTAATCTATGGGTGAATTGCCAATGCAATTCTCATCTTTCTCTTGTAGTGCCGTTTTATGAACCAAGCAGAATTGGACTCTGAATGCTTACCTTAAAAGTTATTTTCATCGAACAGTCCAGCACGAGATCTTCTGTCTAAATGCATTATTGGCCAGCCAAATGGTCATGTTTGGAGATTTGTATGCCTCTAGATTCTCACAAATTCTATGGTTGGCGATGCATTCGATCAAAGGTATTTGAGGAGAGGATTCTCGTCCTTGTCGCAATTCACATGGTACAATTTGTGTTTGGTTGAGTTTTCATAATTTTTTTTTAAAAAAAATTAAATCTATTATGACTAAAATAAACACACACACAAAAAAAAAAAAAAAAAAAAAAAAAAAAAAATTAAAATTAAAAAAATTATTTATAACAAATCCATATGATTTGTGAAACACTCATTGTTTTCATATGATTTTTATCTTTTTGTGAACATAGGATTTTGATGACTCAAATTTTACAAAGGTGTTGTCACAACGGCAAGAATAAATTTTATAAAGTCAAAAAATAGCCGCGAGGGTGAGAATCCTTTGTCCTCTCAAATGCCCTTTGATAAGAGTATTGTCAACCATGGGATTTGTGAGAATCTAATGCTGTGTTTGGTTGGGGGATTTGGGGAGAGATTTGGAAAGGAAAAGGGAAAAGGTGTGTGAAACTAGGTGAAATGTAGGTATATTTTATTCATATTTCACCTAACTTTTTCCTTTCCTTTTCCAAATCTTTCCTCAAATCCTCCAACCAAACACAGCGTAAAGGGACAAAAATCTTGAAACTTTACCGCATGGAAAAAAAATGTATTGAGACAGAAAATCTTGTGCTTAGTGGCTGTTTGATGAAATATTTGTATCCAATTAATTTATATTGATTTTATGCACCAATCAAAAAAAAAAATTAGACGCATACAAAAAAAAAAAAAAACAAAAATTGGCATGCCTTAGGTTCTATCACTATATAAACAAATGGCTATTAATGTGACTTATATTTTAAGGTTATCACTACTACATTATTCTGGTATATAATTTTGTATAAATTTTTTGTTTATCAATAACTTCTAAAAAATATTTGTGACTTCATTTGAATATAGAAGAGATGATAATTTTATTTTTCTATTTATATTACATAGTAAAAATGAAAATTATAATCAAACACCAGAAATCAGTAGTGAACCCCATCGGTGAAAAATTATTTAGTGCTTTAGGGACATCACTTATTCTTGGATAGTAGCCGATCACTATTTTTCATGCCTCCTTGTTTCTTCATATTCTAATACAAAATCATAAATCTCATCTTTTTCACCAATTATAACTTTTTTAGAACACTACTTGATAATGCCTCAGGACCATCGAATAATTTCTTCTATTGGTGACGTTTATTTGGGATTATAATGTGTATGAGTGTAAATTTGTTCATACAGAAGTTAAGAAGTGATTGAAATTTGAAAGTTACTGTGGTGCGAAGAAACACATAAATTAAATTATATATATATATATATTAGTAGAATTTGTGAGAATTTAGTGGCACAGAAATCTCGAAACATAAGCACATAGCTAAAAAAATGCAATAAGATCTCGTGCTCGACTGTTTGATGAAATATTTGTATTCAATTATAATTATATTGATTTTTCATACAATTTAGAAAAAATTGAGTAGTGCAATGCAAATAAAAAAAATAATTCATAAATTTGAAAACAATTTCAGGGTTCTAAATTCATTGTCTATAAAAAAAAAAAAAAAAGAAGAAAAAGAAAATTCTTGTTATAGAAACAAAAAATTTGCCGTGAACTTGGGGCAAGAAATTTGTGATTAGATGCTGGACTTGATATCATTGGGGCCCTGTGGTCATTTTTTGAAACTTGATAAATTAGGGAATTGACAAATCATTCAGTACCGATTTCAATATGGTGGATGGTAGTGGTGGCGTGGTGAGGCGTCGACAGGTCATTAAATCATGCCAAAATGTCGTTGGAGGTTAGTCCACAGATGATTAGTGGCTAGTAGTCGATGGTGATGGGTGGTGATTGAAGGTTGTCAAGAGAGAAAAGATAGAAAATTTATTTTGAAAATTTAATTTGGAGTTTTTAAAATATTTTTTGAGTTTTTAATTCGTATTTTAATAATTTTAATAAATTATTAAAATATTTTAATTAATTTTTTTAAATTTTTTAGATCCAATTAATCTTAGTATACTTAAAAAATAAAAAAATTATACAAATGTTTTTTAAAAATTCATTGAATATAATAAAATATAAAAATGTACTAAATTTTTGTTTTGTTTTGTTTTTGTTTTTTTTTTTTTGTATTTTTGTATTTGGTATTTTTTAAAAAAAATTCACAAATATTTATTTTTAAATATATCTAGATTAAGTGCATCTAGAAATGTTTTTTTTTTTTTATAAAATATTAGAAAAATTCACTAAAAACAAAAAAAACACAAAAAATAAAAAACTCAATTTTTGAAAGCGATTTAAATCAAAATGAAAACATAAAAACAAAAATATATCAAAACAATTTTATTTTTAATTTATATAAAAAAAAAAAAAAACAAAAACAGAAGTATTAAGGAACGGCCACAAATGTGTTTTTGCCCGTGTCAGACTCTCTACCTGCTGGACCCTTTCCACACGCCAAATGAGAAGACTTGGACCTCATTGCAAGTTACAATTTCAGTTTAAAAGTTAAAAAAAAATTTAAAAATCTTAAAAAGTCCATAAATATTAAAAAGTTATTTTTTTTTTTCATTCATTCTATTTTTTTTGTAGCAAATCAAAAAATCATTCCAAACATATTGTTTAGTTTAATTCACTTTTAAGAAAATTAAGATTTTTGCTTTTCATATATATATATATATATATTTTGCTGTTAGTGAATTTTTTAATCTTTTACGCAATTTGTTTATTTTTTAGATACACCTAATCTCGATATACTTAAAAAATATAATATATGTAAATTTTTTTTAAAAAAAATTCACCAAATACAAAAAATATGAAAATTTAGTATATTTTCGTATTTTGTTATATTCAATAAATATTTTAATTTTTTTTTTACAAATTTTATACTTTTTGACTGTACCAAGATAAAGTGGATCTAAAAAGTTTTAAAAAAAATTTAATTATTTTTTTTTAAAAAAAACATTAAAAATATAAAAATATGAATTGAAAATGTAGAAAATTGTTTTTTAAAATTTCAAATCTTATATTTTAGCCCAAAAAAGCTAAAAGATCATTAAAAAATTATTCCCAAAGGAGGCCTTAGAATTTTCCACAAATAATGTTTGATGTACGTGGGACCTAAGGAACCCACACCGTGAAAAAAGTCAAGAAAAAAGAAAAAGAAAAAAAAAACTATTTTAGATTTGCAATTCATTCGTTATTAATAATGTAGTAAGAGAGTTGAGTCTTATATAATTAATGTGTGACAAATTGTAATGCCCCAAAAATATAATGATAGCTCATGACGTATAATCAAAATATAACGATAGTTCTAAACTAGAATCGCTATACAAATAAAAAGTTAACACCTGTTGTGTAACATTATTGTAAATCAAATTAGAAACTTTTGTTTCTTCTATTGGTGATGTTTATTTGGGATTGTAATGTGCATGAGTGTAAATTTGTTTATATAGAAGTTAAGAAGTGATTGAAATTTGAAAGTTACTGTGGTGTGGAGAAACACATTTATTAAAAATATATATATATATATTAAAATTTAGCGGCACAAAAATCTCAAAACATAAGCACATAGGTGAAAAAAATACACCAAGAGGATCACGTGCTAGACTATTTGATGAAATATTTGTATCCAATTATAATTATATTGATTTTTCATACCATTTAGAAAAAATTGAGTAATGCTATATAAATAAAATAACATAATTCATAAATTTGAAAACAATTTCAGGGTTCGAAATTCATTGTCTATAAAAAAAAAAATGAAATCATGTTATAGAACAAAAAATTTGCCGTGAACTTGGGGCAAGAAATTTGTAATTAGATGCTGCGGACTTGATATCATTGGGGGCTTGGGGTCATTTTCTCAAACTTGATGAATTAGGGAATTGACAAATCATTCACTACCCTTTTCGATATGGTGGATGGTGGTGGCGGCGTGGTGGTGGACAAAACTCATGACGTGATCGAAGGGTTAGAGTCGTTGACAGGTCGTCAAATCATGCCAAAATGTCGTTAGGAGGTTAGTCCATTGATGACTAGTGGTTAGTAATCGATGGTGGTGGGTGGTGATTGAAGGATGTCAAGGGAGGAAAGATAGAAAATTAATTTTGAAAATTTAATTTGTAGTTTTTAAAAATAATTTTTTGAGTTTTTAATTCGCATTTTTAATAATTTTAATAAATTTTTAAAATAGTTTAATTAATTTTTTAGATTCACTTAATCATAATATACTTAAAAAAAAAAAAATTACACAATTTTTTTAAAAAAATTCATTGAATATAACAAAATATAAAAATGTACTAGATTTCTTTTTTTTTTTTTTGGTGATTTTGTTTTTAAAAAAATTCACAAATATTTTTTTTAAGTATATCTAGATTAAGTGAATCTAAAAAATAAAAAAATTTTATATAAAATATTAGAAAAATTCACTAAAAATAAAAAAATATAGAAAAATAAAAAAATAATTTTTTAAAAAGTGATTTAAATCAAAATGAAAACATAAAAAAAAAATCAAAATAATTTATTTTTTATTTATAAAAAAAAACCACAGAAGTGGAGGATATAAAGGGTGTGATTAGATATTATATCCTTTGGGTTCCACATATCCCATGTTTGTAATTTTTTTTCAAAGAGGATATAATATCCCATGGGATTGTATATCCCTAAAAAGTGGAGGATATACAATACCCCCCCCCCAATTATATCATATCTCCTTGGTTGGGATATGATTTAAAAAGTCCAATTTACCCTTTTGTTTATCTAACATAATATAATTTAATATATTTTTTGAATTTAATATAATATAATTTAATACAAATTTTGAATTTAATATAATATAATTATTGAATTTAATTAAATATTATTGAATATAATATAATATAATATAATTTAATACAAATTTTGAATTTAGGCCTTGTTTGGGAAGACTAAATAAGTACACTTTTTGTCTTTTTTGACTAAAAAAGTGAGGTTGAAAATATAGATGTTTGGGTTAACTTTTTGACTTTTTATGGAAAAATGTGTAATAAAAAATTGTAAAAATTAGTTTTTAGAGGAAAATTTGAATTGGGAGTTGTGCAGCCGTAATTGTTGACTTTTGGTGAATAATGTTAACTTTTTAACTTTTTGAGTAACTTTTTGACTTTTTGGATTATTCTCGTCTTCCCAAACAAGGCCTAATATAATATAATATTATTGAATTTAATTTAATATAAATTTTGAATATAATATAATATAATATAATATTATAAGGGCAATATTGAAAATTACTTGTTTATATCTCACAATATATTTTGTAAAACAAACATGGATAATATATATCCAATCTTATATATCAAGTCAACAAACATGAATTGGGAGATATATTATCTAATACCTATATCTTATTCATTATATATCCTGACTAAATCTCACATCATATTATATCCTCTATTGTATATCAAACAGGGCTTTAAGGAACGGCTAAAAATGTGTTTTTTGCCCGTGAATGCTGGACCATTTCCACACGCCAAATGAGAAGACTTGGACCTAGTTGCAAGTTACAATTTTAGTTTAAAAGTTAAAAATTATTTAAAAATATTAAAAAGTCAATAAATATTCCAAACATATTGTTTGGTTTAATTCACTTTTAAGAAAATTAAGTTTTTGCTTTTCATATTTTTTTTGTTACTTTTAGTGAATTTTTTAATCTTTTACGCAATTTGTTTATTTTTTAGATATACCTAATCTTGATATACTTAAAAAATATAATATATGTAAATTTTTTTAAAAAAAAGCTCAACAAATACAAAAAAAAAAAAAAATGAAAATTTAGTACATAGTATTCTGTTATATTCAATACATATTTGAAGAAAATTTTGCATAAATTTATACTTTTTAACTATACCAAGATAAAGTGGATCTAAAAAGTAAAAAAAAAAAAAAATTAATTAAAATATTTTAAAAAATCATTAAAAATATAAAAATATGAATTCAAAATTCAAAAAATTATTTTTTAAAATTTCAAATCTCATATTTTAGCCAAAAACTAAAAAATCACTAAAAAATTATTCCCAAAGGAGGCCTTAGAATTTTCAACAAATAACTTATGTGCGTAGGACCTAAGCAACCCACACCATGAAAAGCGTCAAGAAAAAAGAAGAAAAAAAAAAAAAAAACTATTTTAGATTTGCAAATTCATTCATTATTAATAATGTAGTAACAGATTTGGGTCGTATATAATTAATGTGTAATAAATAAAAAGTTAACACTTATTGTGTAACATTATTGTAAATCAAATTGGAAACTTTTTTTAAGGTTCTCAAATATTATATATATATACATATTAATAGATGTGTGGCCACCCGATGAATGTGTGTTAAATTTAAAAACCCAAGATCTTGGGTATGAAACCCATGTATCCATGGGAAGCCTTCACTTATATTAGAGGGAATTTTTTTCCGGTTCACTCGGCAACTGTGTTGTTTGGGGTTTCATTTTGATGATTCAAACTATTCATTTTTTAGACAACGTCGTATAAATTATCCATGAAAAAAAATCATTTTTTACACAACATGTAAATCATTCATGAAAAAAATCAAGTTGATTCGATAACCATAGCTACGTTGGTTTATGACATTAAAAAATAAAAGTAAAAAATGAATGATAATTATTTTGAAAACTAGACATCTAAGTTTTTGCCAGACAAACATGTAAATTATTTATGAAAAAAAAAAAATCAATCCAATAATTATAACAACGTTAGTTTATGACATTTTGCAAAAAATTAAATAAAATAAAAAGTTAATGATAAATATTTTGAAAACAAAACTATTTATTTTTTAGAAGACAAATACAATAAAATAACATGACCACAGGATCTACTTTTTTTTTTTTTTTTTTTTTTTTTTGTTGTTGGTTAAAACAGTTTTCAACAACCTCCTATAATTGTGGGAACAATATCTTAGGAATTTGTTTAATTTTAATTTCAGAATCAATTTTATGAAAAAATAGGAATTAGTTCGACAAGAATAAATAATAAAATGATATTTTTAAATTTGAAAAAACTATTTCTTCCCCCCCAAAAAGCTAACACTATCATTCCGTTCGTTTAGGGAAAATATTTTCTAGAGAAATTTTTTTCCAAAAAATGTTTTCTTTTCCTATGTTTGGTGGTGGTGGTGGTGGTGGAATGAAGGTGAAGGTGGCGGCAACAATGATAGCGACGGTAATGGTGGTAGTGGCCTTGGTGATGTGGTGTAGTGGTGGAGGTAAGAGTGGTGGTGGTAATACAGTGACATTAATAAAATTTTAGTTCAAAAAATGTTTTTCGCTTTTTAAAAGTGAAAAATATTTTCTGCTCATTTAGGCTCGTTTTCTGTTGACTATAGAAAATATTTTTCGTTGATTTTCGTTTTTCATTGTATTAAACACTAGAAAATACGAAAAATAATTTTCAGAAAATGTTTTTTGCCTAAATAAAGAGAATGTATATGAAAATGATTGAGTTATTTATTTATTTATTAATTTTCTTCATTAAATTAATTTTTAGTTGTTTTCTTTAAATTTTTTCAAAAAATAGATTTTAAAAATCAAACTAAACAAAAAAATATGAAAAATTTACGGCCAAAAAAAAAATCAAGTTTTGTGTGTGTGTGTGTTGGGGGGGGGGGGGGGGGGTGGATTCCACCACTTTTTGTTTCGTGTAAAAAAAAGCAACAACATAATAAATGTCATGATTTATGTGACGTGGAGAAATGCTCCTAGACCAAATTAAAAAAAAACAACAACATAATAAATGTCATGATTTATGTGACGTGGAGAAATGCTCCTAGACCACTAAAAGTAACTTCTCATATAAGTCTGGGATGGCTAATCCCTCGCCATCACATGGGCTACAATACATTTGAGGACAAGAAGAAAAGATATGCAATGCATCTGCAGTTTGAAGTCCAAAATTTGACTTTTTAGCTAAAATGTTTAGTTTCTAATGTCTCGTTTGGTAATATAATTTTTTAGTTTAAAAGAAAAAAATTATTAAAAGATCAAAAAGCTTATCATTTTATCTTATAAACCCATCTATATGAGCATCTACATTAGGCTCTCTACAATGGCTTTGAAGCTATAGTAGAGAATAAAAACTGTAAATACGTGCTCCATCAGACTCTCTGTAGCAACTATTTATTTTGATTTTGTTACACTGCCTTACCTGATTAAGCAAGACACTATTCATAGGTTAATCTATTTTTTATTATATTTTCTGGAGCAAAGCTGGGCCAAAAAGTCATGGCCAGTCGTCCACCCGGATGTCCTCTTAGATGTCTCGTGAAAAGAAGGAAAATGCTCAAATTTGGCCTGACCGGTCGACCTCCCAGTCGTCCGACCGGTCAACCGCCTCTCAGTGGATTCGACCCTCCTGTATTGCTGCTACTCTACTATTGCTCTGGTGTTGATCTGTTGCTGTCTTAGGCCTTATTTTATACTTGTTTGAACATCATTTTGCACTCCAAAAATATGGTTTCTACTGGATGATTTCTTTGATTTCACCTTACCCAGAAAAATAAAAATGGAAAAGAAAGATAATTTTGTTTATGCTTGCTTGTTCACAATTCTTTTTGCTCCAGTATTTTTCCCTAAGTTTTTTTTCATTGTCTCAATTCACACCTTTATCTGTTCCTTTCTTTATTTCCTTCATTATGTTCTTTTCATACCATAGTTTTTGAAAAAGATAAAAGATTAAAAAAATAATATTTTAATGAAATAGAATTTTAGAATAGAGAGTTTGATGGAGTGTGGGATAGAAAACTTTGCGGAACATAAACTAAAAACCATTAAGAATCAATTCTATACATGAAAACTATATAAATTTCTACTATATAAATAAGTGTATACATACCTTGATCCATGATGGTATGAAAACCTCTTTTGAGAAAAAGAAACCTTGAATAGAAGATCTTGATCTTCAAGTTCTTTATTTGTCTAAGATCTTCAAACCACTTCTCTCTCTCTCTAGGCGATGGGAGCCTTCTTTTGGTGACAACTTGAGTTTTGTGGTAGAGAGTATGGTTTGGGACCTTACACTATTTATACTAGTATTCCTTCCATCAAAGAATCCATTCATTCAATGAAATTCATTAAATATATTAATGTATCTTTTACATTCTTGATACATAATGCATCTTCTATATTAATGAATTCATTAAATAGATTAATGTATCTTCTACATTCATAATAGATATATAATGCATCTCTAAGATTCATTTATAATGAATCTATCACATTCAATGCATTGACACTATCTCCATTGGTCTTCTATACATTATGTATATATAGGTGCATTCATCAATGATTAGTCACCATCTAATTGATGTACATATGTATCTTGCTTAATGAGATGAATCTAGTATAATCATGTACAAGCCACCTCAAGCCATATTTAGGAAACTTTCTTACAATCTCCCACTTGGCTTGCATGATTATATTACGTCACTAGATTATCATAATATGGCCAACCTTCTCCCACTAGAAGATTGCAGCATCACCATTAGATTCTATTCAATGAAATTATTAGCACCAAATCATTGCAGTCAGTGATTTACACATTGATCAAGACTGTACAATGGTTATAGTGTTAATATTTTCCATCAATATGAATAAGTGAATCTTAAATCACATAGATGACATTAGCAACATAATGGTGATTAATGCTAATTCATCTATAACGGTCCCGTTGTTTACATCTTCTTCTAAATTGTGCACAAGTATAAATAATAAAAACAACAAACATAATCATTACTAACATAAGATGATTATAACATAACATTTATCACGAACATAATACACTCATTTCAAGTCTAAACATGATAAACTTTTTACTAAGCCCATGCGCGCAACATGTTCTTGAAAGAGCTTAAGTGTGAGACCTTTAGTTAAAGGATCTACTGACATGAGTGTAGTGCCAATATGAGCTGGAAACAGTCTGATTCAGAACCCTTTCTTTAACAACTAGATACTTGATGTCAATATGCTTTGATCCTCCTGAAGTGTTGTTATTATTGGAGAACCGAACAGTAGCATCATTATCACAGTAAATCTGTAAGGGCCTCGAAATTGAATCAACAAGTTGTAATCTAGATATGAAATTCTTTAGCCATACTGCGTGACATGTGGCTTCATAACATGCTATGAACTTTGCCTCCATAGTGGAAGAGGCTGTCAGAGACCGCTTATGACTCTTCCATGAAATGGGTCCATTAGCAAGCATAAAAATGTACCCAGAAGTGGATTTTCGAGTGTCTTTACATCCAGCATAATCAGCATCTAAATAACCAATTACTTCAAGGCTGTCTGTTCTTTGATAAGTGAGCATGTAATCCTTAGTGCCTTGTAAATATCACCACACTTTCTTAACTGCTTTCCAATGATCAAGTTTGGGATTGCTTTGGTATCGACCAAGCATACCAACTACAAATGCTATGTCAGGACGTGTACAAACTTGAGCATACATAATGCTCCCAACTGCAGAGGCATAAGGAATTTCTTTCATTTGTTCCCTTTCTAAATTATTTCTGGGACACTGAAATTCACTAAATTTATCACCCTTAACTATAGGGGCAACACTACTTGAACAATTCTGCATGTTGAACCTTTTAAGAACCTTTTCGATGTAGGCTCTTTGGGACAATCCTAAAATACCGCGAGACCTATCTCGATGAATTTCTATCCCAATGACAAAAGAGGCTTCACCAAGATATTTCATTTCAAAATTCCTTGTAAGGAATTGCTTAGTCTCATGTATCATTCCCAAATTATTGCTAGCAAGCAATATATCATTAACATACAAAACTATAATGCAGATATTGCTCCCATTGACTTTAAGGTAGACACATTGATCAACCACATTATCCTTAAAATCAAATTTGGTAAGAACTTCATGAAATTTAAGATACCATTATTGAGATGCCTGCTTTAGACCATATATGGACTTCTTAAGCCTACAAACCATATTTTCCTTGCTTTCATCTTGAAAACCTTCAGGTTGGTCCATGTAGACCACTCCATGCGAGTCACCATTCAAAAAAGCTGTTTTAACGTCCATTTGATGTAATTCTAAATCATAATGAGCTACTAAGACCATGACTATTCTCAAGGAATCCTTATTAGAAATAGGAAAATAAGTTTCCTTATAGTCCATCCCTTCTCTTTGAGTGTATCCTTTAGCAACTAATCTGGCCTTGTATCTTTCGATATTGCCTTTAGGATCACGCTTGGTTTTAAAAAACCCATTTGCATCTAACAGTTTTGGCTCCCTTAGGCAATTTTACAAGACCTCAGACATTGTTGTCTTTCATGAATTTTAACTCATCTTTCATGGCATTTAACCATTGAGTTGCATTTCCATTTTTCATGGCTTGGGCATAAGAAATAGGATCGTTGTCCAAGCCTATGTCACACTCATTTAGGTAAACCTCATAGTCATCTGATATGGCTGGTTTCTTTTCTCTTTGTGATCTGCGTAAAAGTTGTTCTGTAACTGGGACAACTTCTTTTTCAATGTGAGAAATCTCTTGAGTACCAACATTATCCACAATAGGGTTAGGTACTTCATTTTCTTGGATAATCGTGGAAGGTGTAAAAGCATGATTTTCCTCCAAAGAAACATTTTTGAGATTCATACTCCCACTAATGTTTTCATCCTCTAAGAACACAACATTTCTAGTTTCAACAATTCTTGTGCTATGAGTGGGACAATAGAATCTAAAACCCTTTGATCTCTCAGGATATCCAATGAAATAACAACTTATAGTTCTAGGGTCTAATTTCTTTATTTGTAGGTTAAAAATTTTTGCTTCAATAGAACAACCCCATACATGTAAATAATTCAAATTAGGTTTCCTAACAACCCATAACTCATAAGGAGTTACAGGCACAGCTTTACTAGGAACCCTATTAAGAACATGTACAGTAGTTTTTAAAGCTTCACCCTACAAGTAATCTGGTAAAGAAGAATTACTCATCATGCTTTTCATCATGTCCAAAGAGTACGGTTTCGTCGCTCAACTACACCATTTTGCTCAGGTGTACCGGGCATTGTGTAGTTAGTAATAATACCATTCTTAGCTAAAAATAAAGCAAAAGTACTTGGATTTTGACCCGACTCAGTGAATCTACCATAATATTCACCGCCTCTATCAGATCTTACACTTTTAATCCGTCTGCCAAGTTGATTTTCAACTTTAGCTTTATAGAGTTTGAACATATCCAATGCTTCTGATTTTTCACGAATAAGATACACATAAATATACCTAGAAAAGTCATCAATAAAAGTAATGAAATATTTATGTCCAGAAATAGTTGGAACAGTAAAGGGACTACATATATCAGTATGAATTGTATCTAATAATTCAGTAGTCCTAGTAGTACCATTTTTCTTTGTCTTTGTGTATTTTCCTTTAATGCAATTCACACAAGTACTAAAATAAAAAAAATCAAGTGAACTTAAAATTCTGTCTTTAATAAGACGTTCCATCATTTCTCTTGATATGTGGCCCAAGCGCTTATGCCACAACATGGATGAATTTTCATTCATTCGTTTTCTTTTTTTATTTACCAAGTCATTTACATGAAAGGATAAAAGAGATTGTGCATAAGTGGAATCTAAATTCAATGAATAAAGATTACCATATAAAATACCAGAACCAATTATATGAGAATTGTGAAATAAAGAGACTCTATTATTTCCAAACTTAAATTCATAACCACATGAATCAAGTTGTGAAACAGAAATTAGGTTTCTATTAAAAACAGGAACATAAACTGTGTTTACTAAATCTAAAATGAAACCAGAGTCTAAAATTAGACGGAGGGTGCCAATAGCTTCAGTGTCCACTTCTATTCCATTCCCAATTGTAATGGTTCGTTCTCCTTTATTTAGTTTTCGACTTGTAAGGTATCCCTGCATGGTATTTGTTATGTGAATACTTGCACCAGTGTCAATCCACTAAGAATTTGGTGGAACATCTACCAAAAAGGATTCATAAGACACAAAGCATTGAGTGTTACTTTTCTTGTCCAACCAACTTTTAAAACTTGGATAGTCTTTTCTTATGTGACCTTTCTTTTGACAGAAATGGCATCGAATCTTATTTTCTTCATTAGCCTTGTGAGTTTCATCATTTGCATTCTTCTTCTTCTTACTTTTGCCTTTCTTGAGAATCTTTTTGGTTGGACCCAAGGTGGTAAGGTGAGCCATATCAGGCTTTGCAGCTTTAAGCCTCTCTTCTTCTTGAACACACATGGCAATTAACTCGCTCATCTTCCACTTATCTTTCTTCGTATTATAATTGATCTTGAAAGGACCAAATTGCTCAGGAAGAGAAGTCATAATGAAATGAACAAGAAAACCTTCAGAAATTTCCATGTCCATTCCCTTTAATTGAGAGGCCATGTCATTCATCTTTAGGATATGTTCACGAACACCACTCAAACCATCATATTTCATTGTCATCATTTTAATCATGAGAGTACTAGCAAGGGACTTGGAAGTTCCAATGAATTGTTCTTCAATAGATTTCATATAGCTCACTGTACTTTCAGAAATAGGGATTGCTCCTTGAATTGCAAGCGTAATTGAGCCTTTCATAATCATTAGACTTAAGTGATTAGAGCATTCCCATTTTTCATATAAAGCCATGTGTTCCTTAGAACTTGTATCATTAGACTTTGTAGGTGCTGGATCTCTTAATGCATAGTCTAAATCCATAATTTCCAAAACAATTCCAATTTGTTCCTTCCATTTCTTAAAATTAGTTCCACTCAAAGCTTCAATACCAGACAAATAACTATTAATTGCAGTAGATTCAATGCTGCAAACACATAATATCCATTACATAATATAATCAAGAAAACTACTTTTCACATGTCATGAGTAAAAATAACACAAGTTAAATATATCTAACTAGAAAACATAATTAGTTAGATACGAAATCAAGTTATCCTTCCATTGGGCTGCATAACAATATATTTTAGCAATTTCATAAAAGTAAATGAGATGACTAATAAAAAATAAACAACATAAAATAAAATAAAATAATCATTAAGACCGTAACGGGTTTATCGCCGTTGGGCAGAAAAACTTAATGTCTTATATTATTTTATCAACTAAAGCACGTGAAAAGTTTATCACCATTGGGCGGAGAAACTTATTGCTATATTTATTATACTAATCATCTCGGTTGTTCAAACATACATAGTGTTGAATCTCCGTTGGGCTGATCAACAATTTTTCAACTCATAAGGCGTGTAACAAAATATTATAAGTGCATAAGACATTATCTTAATTACCACTTGTTCAATAATTTTCAATTTTTATTTTAATGTCAATAGAATAAAAGATTAGCCAAAAATAAAAATAAAATTGGACAAGTGTAAATCAAGGTTATGCACTTGTTACGCAAAACATCATCATAAAATGAAATTCATACTTATACGTTTCATGTATCAGAATTGAGAACCATGCTCTGATACCAATTGATAGAAAACTTTGCAGAACATAAACTAAAAACCATTAAGAATCAATTCTATACATGAAAACTATATGAATTTTTACTATATAAATAAGTGTATACATACCTTGATCCATGATAGTATGAAAACCTCTTTTGAGAAAAAAAAAACCTTGAATAGAAGACCTTGATCTTCAAGTTCTTTATTTGTCTAAGATCTTCAAACCATTTCTCTCTCTCTAGGCAATGGGAGCCTTCTTGTGGTGACAACTTCAATTTTTGTGATAGAGAGTGTAGTTTGGGACCTTACACTATTTATACTAGTATTCTTCCCGTCAAAGAATCCATTCATTCAATGAATTTCATTAAATAGATTAATGTATCTTTTACATTCAAGATACATAATGCATCTTCTATATTAATGAATTCATTAGATAGATTAATGTATCTTCTACATTGATAATAGATACATAATGCATCTCTAAGATTTATTCATAATGAATCTATCACATTCAATGCATTGACACTATCTCTATTAGTTTTCTATACATTATGTATATATAGGTTCATTCATCAATGATTAGTCACCATCTAATTGATGTACATGTATCTTGATTGAAGAGATGAATCTAGTACAATCATGTACAAGCCACATTGAGCTATATTTAGGAAAAAATCTTACAGTGTGTACACAAAAAAGAGGTTAGTTAAAATACAAAAGTGAATTTTGGGTTATAATTTGACTCAAAATTTGCTAAGGCTGATACGAATGCTCTAAAGTTCAAATCACGTGGTGCCTGCAACAAGTTTGGTAAAAAATTTCAATAATTTATGACAGACTTCATAACCCTTTTTTGAAGTGAACAAAAATTTGAGAAACTCTTCTTTAAGTCAAAATCAATAGAGAGCAATACAAAAATAATAATTGAAGTGAACAAACTACTTTTTTTTTTTTAACTCTCCGTTTGATTTTTGAATTGTAGTTTTGAGTGTGGAGTCATATTTTGAAAGATAAATTTTCAAATGATTTTTTAATAGAAAACTTGTTTGGCTATGAGTTTTCTCAAAAGTTTTGAAAATAGTTTTGAGTTATATTTTAAAATAATTTTCAATAATTTTAAAAAAAAAATATTTACAAATTTTCTTAATTTTATTCAAGAGTTGGGTACATGTTTTTTGGCCAATAGAAAAATTATAACAAATTTTGGCAAAAAATATGAAAATATTTTTTTTTGAATAAAATTAAATAAAAAACATTTTTCTTCTTAAATAGTAGACCTGAAAAATATTTATTTTAAAGAACAAAATTAAAAATAGAGTTCTTTTAATTTATTTTTATTTTTTTTTTGGAAAAATAGAGTTTTGAAAAGAGTTTTGGAATAGAGTTTTGAAATGTTTATTTTGAATGGAGTTTTGAAAAAAAGTTTTCGTTATAAAATTTAAAAAAAGTTTTTAAAGAAAATTTTGAATAAAATTGTTGCATTTTGAAAATTAAAAGGCGCTCAGACGATAAATCCATTTTTGGATTTTCTTTGCCTAAAGGTTCAGGCGCTTGGATATTTTGTCCAAGAGGACAAGCTTATAGAAAATGACCAAATCACCCCTATCACGTTTTATTGATCTCAACATGTCTTAATCTCACTCTGATCTCACATTTCTCTCTCTATCTCCTCAGATCTTATCATTCTCTAATCTTATATTTCTCTCTCTCTCTTTAGATCTGATCATCGGTTTACCACTGTCGTCGTCTCCACTCTGTCGTCGCATCCACTCCGTCATCTAGCCACCACCAGTGTCCCTCATTGCCGAGATATATATACACAGAAGCGACCTCTCTCTCTCTCTCTCTCTCTCTACACATCTGCAACGGTGACATCTGCGACGACGATTGAGCCACCTACCATGACTCCCCTGCTCCAATCGCGCCAGGACTCTGCTGCGGCGGCACAACCGACTACATTAGCGGCCCTGCTAGGGCATAAGACACGACCTTTTTTTTTATTTTATAATTTTAAAATTGTATTTAATTTAATTTATTTTATTTGATATTTGCATCTTTTTAGGAATAAGTGTATAACGTTATATTAGTTTCCTAGTCTTTTGGGTTATCCTACAATATCTCCTAAATATCTAAATTATCGTTATTTAATTGTGTACAACGTTGTTTCTAAATAGAAATTTTTTTTTTTCTTCTCTTCTTCTTCTGCTCTGTTATTTCTTTGTGAATTTATTGTATTGAGGTTACAAGTGAGTGTTGGGCAATTTAAGGTTCGCGAATTCACTTTGCTGCATACAAGTGATTTCGAAGGTCGTTGTTGAAAAATCTAGAAATCTCCTAGATATTGATTTGTGATTATGTATCAATTTTAACCAGTAAATAGCAATCCCAATCAAACAATCAAAGCCAAATCAACACAATAATTTAACGTGGAAAAACCACAATTGGAGCGCCTCCAATTGTGATAAAAAAAATCATGGGCAAAAGCCACAAAACAATCCACTAAGAAGACATAAAGGAATTACACAAGTATACTCTCAATTACCTAGCGAATCTACGCCCGAATCGAACCGACCCCTATGTGCCTCTTCCAGCCCGGTCTTCACCTCGGAATTGTCTTACCCAACATTGAATCCACAACGCCGATGTCGAATCATGACGATGAGCCACTCCGGAATCCACCAAAGCGTTAGGCCTAAATTCCACGAAATCCACCACAGAACAACTCTCTCTCTTTTTTAATAAAACAAACTAAACAAATCTTTTGATATAATTCACTCAATACATGATTAATCTTTCACAGATATCAAATGAAACAAGCAAAAAAGCTCCAGATAAAAACCCTAATGAAGATCTGGAAGCCGTAAACCTAAAATCGAACTGAAACACATATTTATAGAAATCAAATCTGCGAGCGCAAGAATGGCCGCTCGAACAGATCTACGCTCGAGCGCAGGAATGGCCGCTCGGGCGGGAAAAAATAACTCCTAGTACTTTTGCAAACGAGTGAAACTTCTAAAAGGTCCTGATCTCCACTCGAGCGCAGGAATGGCCACTTGAGCGAACAAACAACTTCGACTGCAATTTTGCTTTTTGCTTCGGGAGCGCTGCCCCTTGACCTCGCCTGGGCATTGCCCTGGACTCGCTAAGGGACGCTGCCCCCTAGACCTTGCAAGCTGATCGGGCAGCTCGATCCCTAACATAGTTAGCGAAGTGACAAACATGATAGGATTAAGATCACGAACTCCTCTGCATAGACATAATTTGGGTTGGATTCGCATCTAAATACTTAAAGTTTCGCTAAAATAAAAGATTGAATAAAATTACATTAAAAAGAGTTTTGTCAAATGGGATTGTCAATAACAAAAACTTAACAATTGTATTTTGGAGAAGGAACATCATTCAACTCGGTGCATAAAAGGTTGTATCGTTCCTAAGGAAAGCGCAATTTGCGTGCCTCGACCACCATTCAAGCTTCTCTAAACTTTCTCTCTAATAATAATATTTATTTGTTGTTTTTGGTTTATTATTAATTTGGTATTTTTATTCTAATAGTAAATCCTGTTTAATTTTCTAACAATCTTAGGAACAATAATTAAGATTTTCTATTAGACGTTGTTGCGTTGGTTATAATTTTATTTTGGAAAAAAAAATATGGGATTTGATCAAACCAATTCCTGCACGGCTGAGAAGTTTAATGGTCAAAATTTTAGATGTTGGCAACAACAGATGGAATTTTGGTTAACCACTTTGGGTCTTTATTCACTGATTCATAAAGCTACTCTTTCAAAAGGAAAAGAAAGGGTTTTTGAAAAAGAAAAGGATTCTAAAAAAAATGAAACTTCTAAGACTGTAGCAATTGTTGAGACGGGTAAAGATTCAACTTTGTCCAAAAAATCTGATGATGATAATTTTGATAAAAAATATTATCTTTGTCATTGTAGGATTTTAAGTGCTTTATCTCCTTCTATCTATAATATTTTTTGCTGTAGAAAAACTTCTATTGAATTATGGGAAGCACTTGATTTTAAATATGGGCCTGAATATGCTGGTCTTAAACGTTACTGTGCTAAAAATTTGTTAGACTTTCATATGATTGATGGTAAACCAGTTATGGAATAAGTGCATGAATTTCCAAAATATTTTGTATGATCTGAAAAGAAAATGAATGGATTTATCTGATATTTTTTAGGTTGCTTCACTGATTAAAAAATTACCTCCATCTTGGTTAGAATTTGGTAGAATGTCAAAACAAAAACATGATGATTATACCTTTGTTGAATTGCTAGTATCCCTAAATATTGAGGAAAAACACCGTGAAAAACAAGCTGAGTTTTTAAATTTTGATTTTCGAACCAAGACACATTTTGTAGAAAATCTTAAACCCAAACTTTTTAATTTCAAGAAAAATGGTGCACACAAGAATGGGAATAAAAATCTTAATAATAAATCAAAAGGCAAAATATTATTCAAAGAAAAATAGTGCCTTGTTGGGTGTGTGGGAAGACTAATCACACTGCTAGAGATTGTTATCATTGGAAAGGTCAACCCCATAAAGGCTGTGGTCCTCCAGTAACCCCTAAACCACAAGCTAATGTTGTGACTGTGGAGGCCAGCTCCTCTAACCTTGCTGGCAGGTATTTTGTTAGTGATCCTGAGTTAAATATTGTTTTTAACTTAAATGATTGGTTTATAGACTTGGGTGCTAATGTTCATGTGTGTGTTGATAAAAATATTTTTTCACCTTATTATCAGGAATCAAGCACAAGAACTGTACGCATGGGAAATGGGAGCTTGGCCAGGGTGCTAGGTGAAGGACAAGTTAGGTTGAAATTGACATTTGGCAATATAATCACCTTAGATGGAGTTTTGCATGTTCCTGATATTAGGAAAAATTTAATTAGTGCATCTTTGTTAGTTCAACATGGTTTTAAAGTTGTTTTTGAATCAAATAAAGTTGTTATAACTAAGAATGGTAACTTTATTGATAAATGTTATTTTCGTGATGGTTTGTTTGGCCTTAATGTTATGGATTTTGATTTAAATAAAATTGCATGTTATTCTTTATGTACTTCTTCTATTGCTAATCTAGAATGTTCTAATACTTGGCATGGCAGACTTGGACATGTAAATTTGAACACTATTAAAAGAATGATGAGTTTAGAATTAATTTCAAAATCTGTAATTAATTTAAAGGAAAGATGTCAAATATGTGTACAAGCTAAACAAACTAAAAAACCTTTTAAATTCGTTGAAAAAGATACATCTTTGTTACAACTTATACATAGTGATACATGTGACTTTAACAATGTATTAACTAGTGGTGGAAAAAGATATTGTATTACGTTTATTGATGGTTTTTCTAAATATTGCTATGTATATATTAATAGGTCACAAAAGTGAATTATTTGATAAATTTAAAATATATAAAGCTCATGTAGAAAATCAATTAGAAAAGAAAATTAAAATCGTAAGGTCTGATAGAGAAGGTGAGTATGCACCAATAGAAATGGAAGAGTTTTGTGAACAACATGGAATTATTCACCAACGGTTTCCACCTTATTCACCACAATCTAATGGAGTAGCAAAACGTAAAAATCAAACATTGTTAGATATGATAAATGCTATGTTAGCTAGTTCCGATTTACCTAATAATTTGTGGGGTGAAGCTTTATATTTTGCTTGTCATATATTAAATAAAGTGCCTTACAAAAATTCAGAAAAAACACCTTATGAAATTTGGAAAAATCAAATGCCTAGTTTAAAATATTTCAAAGTGTAGGGGTGCTTGGTGTAGACGTGCCCAAGAACTCTCAGGCTCCGCGCGCGGGTGGGCGCGAAATCCGTTTTGTTCATTAGCTACTACAGTTCGGACTCAATGTCACAGTTCTGAATTTGATCTCGTAAAGTGCTATGCAAGACCGATAAATCACTAAAGAGTCCAAATCCGGCAAATCGTTTTAGAAAACTGATTTTTATAAAGAAGTGCCAAACATGGACTGCTTTACCAGATACAGAGTCGCCACCTAAATATTTTATTTTGGGGGAATTTAGGAAACCCTGACTTGTGCCTAAGGCCACGTGTCCGTCATCACCAAAGTTGCCTCGGCTCGGGAACTTGGGTACGAGAGGGGAAGGTCATGCAATGAGCACCCCCGCTTGCTCGATTAAAGATCGGCCTGTACTAACATGATATCTTATTTTTGAAAACACATGCATTCTTATTCCGGTTATTAACCTAGAATTTACTATGTGATGCGCACAGCAAACAAGTATAGACTAGATCGCCTAAGTTGGAACAAAACGTCGCATGTTCGTTTGTGAAAATGATTTGAAGTTTGCTACTCGCAAGTAGGCTAAATCGGGGATTTGATGAATTGTTCTAATTCAAGCAATCCAACCTTCACCCACAGGCATTCAGGCAGTTAAACACTTAAGCAGTTAGCCTCATGGCAAGCATACTGTTATGGCAACACTCATACTTATGCAAGGATGCTAAAGCATAAATACTCACAGTGTACTCCGAGCCAAAATAGAGAACTAGTTAGAAATCAATGCATGATCCTAGTTCATGTTAAGATGGCTAATGCGACGCATGCGAAAATGCATCTAAAATAGGCCCGGCTATTCTAGAATGTCATGTGAAATGCAACTTGATAACATGCTGTTGAACACGTATTCAAGTAATGTATTGAAAGTACAATGCGGTTAGTATGATGCGCCGAGTCTGGTGTATGCAAGACAGATGAATGGATGCACGCATGCAAAGCATAAGGTATGCTAAACAAAATATGCCCTAAAACTAACCATCGTAAGCGGTTAAGTAAAAGGGAGAAAGACGTGGGGTTGGAAGACATTCACACATGCACGCACACTTATTACAAAATTCGCCCTCTCGACGGAGGGTCCGAATGAATAAGCTAGGCTAGCTATGCTAAGTTAATCAACTAATCCAATAATCTAATTAGACTAATTATTACACAACCAAAATGAATAACTAGCTACAACTAATTATTACAAAACTTTAACTAATCAAACAAATTAATTAAGTTACAACACCGAATGCTAAGCATTAAAATATGTAGACTATGCCGCCTCAGCTCTGCCTTGAAGAAGTTGAAGATGCATGCTCGATTCCCGTCTTGAAAGCTCTCCAAATGCTCTTTTAGAGGCTCTGTCTGCATGGTGTCCTTGAGAAC
Organism: Camellia lanceoleosa; assembly: GCA_025200525.1. NCBI lineage: Eukaryota > Viridiplantae > Streptophyta > Magnoliopsida > Ericales > Theaceae > Camellia > Camellia lanceoleosa. The sequence goes on from CM045761.1 coordinate 154,465,241, forward strand.
TAGCTGCTGGATCTTACCAAAAACATGCTGGGGAGTGCACTGGTGGCATGCCGGCCATTAGAAGCTGTTGCCGACCACCTAGCCGGCCAAGAGTGCACATTGCCAGCCACAAATGAAGAGCTGCTGGCCAACAATGGAAGGGTGCCGGCCACTGGTGTGCTGTGACACCAAGCTGCAGCAGGGCACAAAATAAAGAAAAGGGAGGGTCTCCCAAGGGTATGTACACACTATACCACTCCATATCACTTCAAAACATCAAGGGAGAGGCATAATCGGATCCAAGACCATCAATCGCGCATCTCGATGCATGATGACCAAAGATCCAAAATGTGCAAATTTCAATAAATGCATGACAAACAAGACATCAAGACCATATCCTTATCATGAGAAGTCAAAAGAAATGGAGACCAAGGGTGATTGGCTCACTTCATCACTTCAACTATGAAATGGGCTAATCCACCTTGTGTTTCAATACGACATCCGATTGAACACAATGCAAAACATGCAAACAACAAGACATGTGAACAATATGCTAATCTTGGCATGAAATGCACTACTCTAACATGCAAGCATGATGCAATGTAACAACATGGAACAATATGCAATAGAACTAGCATGCAACAACATGCAATGTACCAAGTATGCAACAAGCATGCGACAACATGCAAGACAAGCATGCAACAACATGCAAAGACAAGTATGCAACAACATGCAAAAATCATGCAATGCGACAAGCATGCGACAACGACAAAATGGAACAAGCATGCGACAACATGCAAGACAAGCATGCAACAACATGCAAAGATGGACTTAAACCAAATGGACAGACCTCAATCATGCCCAAATCAGTGGCCAAAACACCAAAACAAAGGCACTAAAAGACAAGGCATGCATGCACAATGCATTGGCCAATCAACTAGGCCTAAGAGCACAACTCTCAAGAGTGCTCAAGGAGTGATAAACATGAAAGTGTGACAACACTAAATGCACTAAAATAAGGTATGAAATGATGACAAATCATTCAAACAATACAAGCATAGCATGCAAAGGTCCTTAAAGCATGAAGCTAGTAAAGAGGACTACAAAGGGGGGGGCATGCAATATATGGCACAAGTGCGTGAACCAAACATGGACAGAGTTGAAATAGGTCAAAACAAAGACCTAAACATGCTGAGATAGGGGCTCAAAGACCTAGGCATGCAAGCATACGAGCTAAGCCACAAACAAGGCAACAATGCACAATACTCAAAGGCATTTAAAACATGAAAGAAGTGGGAATATATTCATGCTATAAGCTCTGAAATAAAGTATTAAATGATGCCAAATCATCTAAATAACTCAAAGATAGCATGCATGAGTCATCAAAACACAAAACTTGCAAGGTCAATTACACTACAGCTATACAAAGCATGAAACATATGGCAAAGGCAACCCAAAACAGTCCTAGAACATGTTAAAGTGATACTAAAACATGTATGAAAGGAAGCCAAAACAAGCTAACATGAAGGGCATAAGGCACAATGCATACAAGGCAAATATGGTGTATTACACTACACCTATTAAGACCAAGCATGGGATGACTTAACCAACAAAAATTAGAGTTATATCATGGCATAATAACCCCAAAAACACATTGAAATGACAGTTCGCAAGCTTAGGCATGAAGGCATACGCAATGATCCATGTTAAGGCATAAATGGGCAAACCCTCCAATGCATTGAATAAGTGAAAGATGCAAGTGCATGATCATGGAACATGGACTGAAATCATATTTCAGATGATGCCAAATCATGAAAATAGTTCAAGTAATACATGTTAATGGACTCAATGCACAAAGCCTACAAGCTAGAGTGAACCATAGCTATACAAGGCAAGTCATGCATGACCAAAACAACACAAATCAGAGCTAAAGCATGTTAAAACATGGACAAAAGCTTTTTTAAGTTAAGCCTAAAGCATGCTAGAATGACATGTTAAAGCATGAGACACACTAGACTAATTCATGGAATTACACTACAAGTGTATGGAGCATGCAAGGGGCCATCAAACCCACCCAAAACAAAGTCATGGCATGCTAAAACAACACCAAAAACCTACTGAAATGGAGACAAAACAAGCTAGAATGACATGTTACTTCATGAAGCATACAAGACTAGTTTGTGTGATTTACACTACAAGTGTATTATGCATGCATGGAGTGACAAAACCAAGTAAAACAGAGGCATGCCACAGCAAAATAACCCCAAATACGAGCTAAGATATGGCCAACATAAGCTTAACAAACATGCTCAAACATGAGGCATTCAAAGCAAGTATTGAAGACACAAGGAGAGGGGATGACCCTCTCCCTTTTGGGACCTCAAAACACCCTTCCCACCACTGAAATTCCTCTGAGTTTCAGTGGTGAGAAGGCCAAAACAAGGTGGTCCCAAAGGCTCACAAAGAAGGCATAAAAGCAAGGCCAAACAAGGCCTAAGAGGGGGTAAACAACCCCCAACGAAAAAGTGACCTTAAACAAACTTTTTAAGCATGCAAAAATAGAACTTTTTTTAGTTAAGAGTTAAGTTTAAAACAGCATGCAAGTTGGGCTAAAATCTTAAGCAAAAATGGGAGATTTAAGGGTTAGAGACTCACCCTTGAAGACCACCTTTAAAGCTGCAACTCCAGCAACTTCTTTGAGCTCAAACCAGTCCAAGAACACTAAAACAAACCTCAAGAAGCCTCAACAACACAAGGATGGTGTTTGAGTGTGTGTTTGTCTACAAAAGTGAGACAAAATGACACTTTTAAGGCACAAAACAAGAACAAAAGAGAGATATAGATACAAATGTGTATGTATAACTCAAACCACAAAATTCTCAACCTCTAAAATGAAGGAGGAGCCTCTCCTTATATAGAAGAGAGCAATGCAAAGCTTGTTAAACAAGCTTGAAAAGGGCTTCATCCCTCCATACAGATGGAGGAGGGATGAGTGAAAACCAGTTGGCTCAAAAGATCTGGCGTGAAAACTGCTGAGACAAGGTACTCTGCCGGCCATCAGTTGTGGCCGGTAGTGCCTCATTGATGGCCGGCAAGCTTCATCAATGGCAGGCAGGGATAAATGCATGGCCGGCAGTGGCAGAGAGTGGCCGATAGTGCACCAGGAGAAGCATGCTGAAAGGACCAACATATGGTCCAAGAAAGGGGCAGAAAGGATACGGGGTTTGGAAAGCTCAAACCTGTGACGTTCTACCGCGAAAGTCGAGTACTGGGCGAGCAATCGAACTTGTGGCTGGATGTACCTGCAAGCATAACCAAGTCTTGAGGACGGTCAAAAATGAGGTGTCTACACTTGGTTAAAGTTTTAATACCAATTACTAAGAAAAGAAAATTAGGACCGAAAACTGTTGATTGTGTATTTATTGGGTATGCCTTAGATAGTGTTGGTTATAGATTTTTAGTAATTAATTTTGAAAATTCTGAAATTTCTAATAATACTATAATGGAGTCAAGAGAAGCTACATTTTTTGAAAATATATTTGCTATGAAAGATAATTTATCTAAATCAATTGGTGAAAATTCTATGTCTAATAGTAGTATAGAAAATCAAGTAGGAGCTAAACTAAGAAGAAGTAAAAGAGGAAGAATAGAAAAGAATATTGATAATAACTTTCTTACTTATTTAGTTGAAAATGATCCTAGAACATATAATGAAGCTATGACATCGGTAGATGCTACTTTTTGGAAAGATGCTATAAATAGTGAAATGGATTCTATTATGACTAATAATACTTGGTACTTAACTGATCTTCCACCAGGTTGTAATACAATAGGCTGTAAATGGATATTCAGGAAAAAAATTAAGAACGGATGGAACTATAGAAAAATTTAAAGCTAGACTTGTAGCTAAGGGGTTTAAACAAAAAGAAGAGATAGATTTCTTTAATACATATTCTCTGGTAACTCGTATAACCACTATAAGGGTCTTAATAGCTATTGCCTCAATTTATAAATTAGATATACACCAAATGGATGTCAAAACGGCATTTTTAAATGGAGAATTAAATGAAGAAATTTATATAGATCAACCCAAAGGTTTTGTAGCTCCTGGACAAGAAAGAAAGGTATGTAAACTTGTAAAATCTCTTTATAGATTAAAAAAAGCTCCAAAACAATGGCTTGAAAAGTTTGATAAAGTAATTCTTTCTAATGGGCTTAATATCAATGATTCTGGTAAATATGTGTATATCAAAAAATTTGATGGCGCTTGTGTTATTCTTTGTTTATATGTTGATGATATTCTTATTTTTGGTAGTAATCTGGTTGTTATTAATGATACAAAGAATTTCTTATCTAGCAATTTTGACATGAATGATTTAGGCCCAACTAATGTTATATTGGGTATTAAAATAACTAAAAGTGATAAAGGAATTGTTTTGTCACAAGAACATTATGTTGACCAATTGCTAGAGAAATTTAATTATTGTGATGCTAAAGCTATATCTACTCCATTTGATCCTAATATTCGCTTAAAGAAAAATATGGGTGAAAGTATTTCTCAACATAAATATGCTCAAATAATAGGATCTTTGATGTATCTTTCTAATTGCACAAGACCTAATATTTCTTTTGCTATTTGTAAACTGAGTCGTTACACTATTAACCATAGTTTAGAACATTGGAATGCAATTGAAAGAATGTTTAGATACCTTAAAGGTATAATAAATTATGGAATTCATTTTTGTGGGTTTCCTACTGTGCTAGAACGATTTAGTGATGCTAATTGGATTACTGAATTTGATGAAACTAAAACTAGTGGTTATGTGTTTACTTTAGGTGGTGGTGCAATAGCTTGGAAATCTTCTAAGCAAACTGTTATATCTAGATCTACCATGGAAGCAAAACTCATTTTCTTGGATTTGACTTGTATCGAGGCCGAATGGCTAAGGAATATTTATTATTTGATTTATCATTATTTGATAGTCTTATACTTGCTGTCACTATTCATTGTGATAATCAAGCTACAATTGCTAAAGCAAAAAATGTAAATTTAAATGAGAAAAAGAGACATATTAGAATAAGACATAATTCTATTAAACAATTATTATCTCAAGATGTTGTAGCATTTGATTTTGTGAGGTCCAAAAAGAATATAGCAGACCTTTTTACTAAAGGATTAGTGCGTAGGCTAGTCGTTAAATTATCGAGGGGAATGGGACTGAAACCCATATATTAGTCATAGCAATGGATACCTAACCTTTGTGATTGGAGATCCCATGAATAAGGTTCAATAGGTAGTAACAAAGTTGATGGGTGACTTGGAAGAGTACTAAAAATATTAGAGAGAAATTCCCAGGTCCTATTCCTATGGTGATAGTGCTCACCATTGTGATAGGTTTTAGGAAGAGCTTAGCTTTGAATGTATCCAAGGTAGGATTTCTACAGGGTGTTGGTCACAAATCACCCTTGGAGGATATACCTATATAAGTGTGGCAATGGTGTCGTTGTTGTGGGAAATTGGGTTGCTTCCTAAATACACTTGTAGAAACAAGATATGTGCGTATGACCATTTAATGCGCAAAACCGTTCCAGAACCATGATAATTGTCCGTACTGTGCGTGTGGTAAGCCTATGTTTGATCACAAGGACCTAGTTCAAAACTTTGTTTACTATGGTTTCTTCAAACTGAAACTTATTAACACTAGTGAAGGTTCAAGTGTGGAAGACACCTACACCCACTGTGCAGTAAAAACACTATTTTCAATTTTAAATTATGTAGGGGATTGTTATTTTATAATTTTATTTGATATTTGCATCTTTTTAGGAAAAAAGTTTATAACATTATATTAGTTTCCTAGTCTTTTGGGTTACCCTACAATATCTCCTAAATATCTAATTATGGTTATTTAATTATGTATATAATAAGACTTCAACATTGTTTTCTAAATAGAAAAAAAAAAAGGTCTTTCTTCTCCTCTTCTTCTGCTTTGTTATTTTCTTTATGAGTTTACTATATTGAGTTTACAAGTGAGTGTTGGGCAATTTAAGGTTCGTGAATTCACTTTGCTGCACACAAGTGATTTTGAAGGTCGATGTATTTTGGGGGAGGAACACCATTCAACTCGACGCAGAAAAGGGTACATCGTTCCTAAGGAGAGCGCAATCTGTGTGTCTCGACCACCATTCTGGCTTCTCTAAACTTTTTCTCTAATAATAATATTTATTTTTTGTTTTTGGTTTATTATTAGTTTGGTAGTTTTATTCTAATAGTAAATTTGTTTAATTTTCTAACAACCTTCTCTCTATCTCTCTCTCTCTTTGTCTCATCTTCTCGCCGCCGACCACACACACTCTCTCTCTCTCTCTCTCTCTCTCTCTCCCCTCTTAAAATCCCCACCACCACCTCAGATCTGGACTCCGCCGCCCTCTTTCGCACTATCAGACTCTATCGCCTCAAATTTAGACTTTTCTATTTCTCTTCTCTCTCCCATCTAAGATATGTTTCTCTCTTCTTTTTTATTTATTTTTATTTTTTTAGAGGGAGATTATCATTAATAGGTGTGTTGTTGTATGGAGAAACATTGATATGTTAATATAAGATAGAAATAACATTGTTGATTGGTAGTGGTACTTGTGACTATATATAGTCACTTACAATACATTTTTTTTTTGGTTTGGCTCATGGTGGATATATATATATATATATATATTCTATAAAGAAACTTTTGCAAATCTGTGAAGGCCATTTTTCAGGATATAGCTCTCTGATTTCTCATCTTCTTCTTCCTTCATCTTTTCCAACAACTTTTGTAGATAAAAATTATACAGGATGTTAAGTTTTCTCATCATTAAACATCAGCTTGGTTTTGTGAGGTTTTGGATGATGATGATGATCTAATTAAACAGATAAAATATTGGGACAGATAATAAAAAATTGAAATATGTTTTTCAATTGATTTTCAACAGATAAAACAAAAGATCTATTTCAACAAATAAAAAATTAGACAGATAGGAAAAAAATTGATGTGAAAATGTGTTATTGTTATTGTATAGATAAAAGGTTTTGATCTGTCCATAGTGAATAGATATTTTTTCAGCAGATAAAAGCAAAAAATTGAACAGATATATTTATGTATGTACTGGATTATATTTGATTGTTGGTGGTGGTAAATTTTAACAGATAGAGAGAAAGAACAATAGAGAGAGAAAGAGAGACGGATAGAGAGATAAAAGAGAAGGGAGCAGACGAATAGATAGAGAGAGAAAGTTTAAAAATGGTGTGAATTTGAACAAATAGAAAACATAGGTAAAAAAATCCAACAGATAGGTTAAAAAATCCAACAGATAAAAAAATATTTGAATAGATAGATGAAAAATTTTAATAGATAGTCAAAAAAGTCGACTGATAAACAAAAGTCAACGGATAAATTAATGGGTAAAATTAGAAACAAAATGTCCTTCAAAACAAGTAAAAGGACCTTTCACCAAATTATTTCACAAATAGTGAAACTCTTACCAATAAAAAAAAAAAAATACATTGGATCTAATGTCTTAGACTCCCTCTAAATTAATTTTATTACCAATTTTCTCAAAATTAAAACCAAAGAAGATGAATTATAACACATAAACTGATGAGGATTTTTTCAAAATAAAAAAATGGTGAAGTCAATCTTTTTGATTTCGAATAATGTTATATGTACCAATTAATGTACTAACTAGTATACTAATAGATGATGTGGTATAATTTTAGAGATTTTTGGTATTTGTAATTTGTATAATAGGTGGGGTCAATAATAATGACATAACACTAATTGGTACACTAATATATACATTACTTGGTATATGTAGCACCACCGTTTGATTTCTCAACAACCCCATTTTACGAAGTCCCACTTGATGCATCCCATTTTACAGTCTGTCACGTCCATCAATTCACCTGACAACAGGTTAGGTGAGTACAAAGTCACGGTTCAACATCAAGGCTGGTCAAAGGGTAAAATTGTCAATTTATCTATTTTTTATTTTATAAATAATTTTATTTTTCATTTTTTCATAAAAAGTCAAAAAAATTAGTTTCGTTTGGGATGTAGGTTGGCTTTTTGATTTTTTGGCTATTTTAGCCTGGGGCTAAAAAGTCTCATTTGTGATAGACTTTTTGACTTTTTTGACTTTTGTGAGAGAAAAAAGAAATATTTATGGTTTGGATGTGATAACTTTTAACTCTGCCGGTCCCAAGCCCGAGTTAAGGAGGAGGGTTGTGTGTTAGGTAGCCGACAGCCAACACGTAAAAAGAGCCGCTCGGATCCCTTATGACAATGAATCCTACTTTGAATTGTTTAAATGCTAGGTTGTTACTCTCAAGTGACGCGTTGCGTCAGCCTCCAGGTGTTTCGAAAAGTGAGCAAGGAAAGCTGCATCGACGCCTGGGTGCGGTAAAAATGGGCAAAGGTTCCCGCATTTTCCTGGACGAGCGCGGATAAAGAAGCTAGTCCAAGACTATAGGTTTAGGATAGCAACTTGGAATATAGGAACCTTAACTGGTAAGTCGATGGAGTTGGTAGATGTTATGATTAGGAGGAGAGTTAGTATAGCTTGCATACAAGAAACTAAGTGGATGGGTGAGACAGCTAGGGAAATTGAGGATACTGGTTTAAACTGTATTATAGTGGTAAGGATAGACGCAGGAATGTTAATTGCCAAGGGTCTTGTGGAGAATGTAGCGGCGGTCATTAGGAAAGAGGATATGATTATGTTAGTTAAACTATTTATTGGAGGGAATATAGTGAACGTTATTAGTGCATACGCCCCTCAAGTAGGATTAGATGATCAGACTAAGAGGGATTTTTGGGAGCAAATGGATGAGATCTTACAGGAGATACCCATACGAGAGAACCTGGTTATAGGTGGAGATTTTAATGGCCATGTAGGCATAGATAAACTAGGCTATGAAAGGGTGCATGGTAGATACAGTTTTGGTGACAGAAATGAGGCTGAGGAGAGTATCTTAGATTTTGCGTTGGCTTTTGACTTGGTGGTGGCCAATACTATGTATAAGAAGAGGGAGGAGCATTTGATTACCTTTAAGAGTGGGTCAATTAAGAGTCAAATAGATTATTTCTTAGTGAGAAAAGTGAACTGCCTAAAATGCAATGATTGTAAGGTGATTCCTGGAGAAAGCCTAACCTCTCAACATAGGATTTTGGTACTAGATTTATGTTTTAGAGGGCAATACCAAGCTAGGAAGGATGGTGGGCGTCATAAGACGAGATGGTGGGACCTAAAAGAGGATACATTAGAAATATTTAATAATAGAATGGATAAGGAAGGTACTTGGGACTTAGAAGATGATGCTAACACTATGTGGAACTCGATGGCCAATTGTATGAGGAGAATCTCAAGGGAAGTGCTGGGAGAGTCAAAAGGAACGGGACCCAGCTCTAGAGAAACTTGGTGGTGGAGGGAAGAGGTTCAAGCGGTAGTTAAGGCAAAAAAAGAGTGCTTTAAAAAGTGACAAAATGATATAACTGAGGAAAACCTTAAGAGCTATAGATTGGCTAATAAGGAGGTCAAGAAAGTAGTGAGAGAGGCTAAGTTGAAAGCTTATAATGACCTATATACTAGACTAGATAGTAAGGAGGGCGATAAGAGGGTATACAAACTTGCTAAGATACGGGAGAGGAAAACAAGAGATTTTAATCAAGTTAAGTGCATCAAGAGTGAGGATTCTAAGGTATTGGTGAGGGATGAAGAGATTAAGAAAAGATGGAAGAACTATTTTGAGAAACTATTAAATGAAGAACATGGAGGTACGACAATAGAGGAAGAAGTAGTAGTAATACGATAAACCAAGACTATAGGTTCTATCGCAGGATTAGGAACTTTGAAGTGGAGATTGCACTTAAGAAGATGAAATCAAATAAGGCTTTAGGACCAGATGATATCCCTATTAAAGCTTGGAAGTGTTTGGGTAAAAAAGGGGTTGCTTGGTTGACTAGGCTGTTTAGCAAAATTTTGTTGACTAGGAACATGCCAGATGAGTGGATGAAGAGTATTTTAGTGCCAATCTATAAGAATAAAGGAGATGTCCAGAATTGCAACAACTATAGAGGAATCAAGCTAATGTGCCATATAATGAAAGTGTGAGAGAGGGTGATAGAACGCCGATTGCGAGATATAACAGAGGTGTCAGAGAATCAATTTGGATTTATGCTTGGCAGGTCAACAATGGAAGCGATATATCTTTTGAGGAGAGTTATAGAAAAGTATAGAGAAAAGAAAAGAGACATTCATATGGTGTTTATCGACCTTGAGAAAGCATATGATAGAGTGCCCCAAGATATAATATCGGGGGTGTTAGCGAAGAAAGAGGTGATAAAAGGTTCCATTGATGTGATTAGGGACATATATGAAGGGGTCGTGACCACTATTAGATCCCCTGTTGGAAAGACAAATGAATTTCCTATTACTCTAGCGTTACACCAAGGATCTACCTTTAGTCCTTATCTTTTTGCTTTAATTATAGATGAGTTGACGAGAAATATCGATGATGACATGCCATGGTGTATGCTTTTTGCAGATGATATAATGTTAGTGGATGAGACTAGAGAAGGAGTTAATACAAAGTTGGAGATTTGGAGAAAAGCTCTTGAATCTAAAGCATTTTGGATAAGCAGAACTAAGACAGAGTACATTGAGTATAAATTTAGTAACAGTAACAATGAAAGCAGAGGAGAAGTGAAGATTGAAAACCCAGAAACTGCCTAAGAGTAAACATTTTCGTTATTTAGGGTCGATTATCACAACAGCGGGGGAGATTGATGCGGATATGGCCCATAGGATTAAGGCGGGATGGTGTAAATGGAGAAGTGCGTCTGGGATATTGTGCGATAGACAAATACCCACTAGACTTAAAGATAAGTTCTATAGAACGACTATTAGACCAGAGATGTTGTATTGGATGGAGTGTTGGGCAACCAAGAAATAACATGTAGATAAGATGAGTGTGGCTGAGATGAGAATGCTAGGGTAGATGTGTGGCAAGACTAGACAAGACAGAATTAGGAATGAGTGTATTCGGGAATGGGTAGGGGTAGCACCGATAGAAGATAAGTTTAGAGAGAATCGATTGAGATGGTTTGGTCATATTCAATGGAGACCAACAGAGGCAGTAGTGAAGAGATGCGATGCTGTAACGGTAGATGGAAATGTTAGGGGACGGGGTAGGCCTAGATTAATGTTGGTTAGTGTTGTAAATAGAGATATGGATCTACTTAATTTGACTAACGAAATGGCCTTTGATAGGGCCGCGTGGAGAAGAATAATTCATGTAGCCGACCCCATTTGATGGGACTTAATGCTTGGTTTGGTTTGGTTTTGGTTTGGTTTATGTGATAACTTTTAGCTTGAAGCTAAAAAGCATATTTTGTCTTTTTGTGGCTATTTTAGCCCCAACCCACCCCAATCTAACTTCTCGAATGACTATATACTAGTTTTTTTAAATTCATATTTTAGCTAAAAAATAAAAAAATTATTAAAATAACCTATTTTTAAATGAGGCCTTAGTTGGCTCAACTGATCCTGATAAACAGATATGAGATTACTAAGCCTTCGTTTGACATGCCAATTTTTTTTTATTTTTTGGCTGTTTCAGCCACGAAAAGACAAAATAGACTAAAAATTAATAAGACAAAATGTCATATCAAACCATAATCATTTTATTTTTTCTCTTACAAAAGTCAAAAAGCCTATCCCAAATGAGACTTTTTAAACCCGAACTAAAATAACCAAAAAATCAAAAAATTAACTCACATCCCAAACGAATCTTAAGATGATGGTTGGTGTCTATCTCCCATAATGAGTTGTTTTGCCAACAATGCATCAGTTTCAACTACAATGTTTGGCTCATTGTTATAAAATAAATTCTTAACTTTTAATTTTATCAATTTAAATTTAAAAATTTAAATTTATTTTCAATTTAAATTATCTACTTATTTTCTTTTATAAGTAAAATCGGCAAAAAAAAATAATTTAGCCACTATGCTTGACAAAAAATAATATTTTAGATATTTTATATATATCTACGTTGAGTTTAATGATTAAAATATCACTTTTTCATCAGATTTACTTAACGAAAATAAACAAATAATTTAAATTAAAATCAAATTAAAAATTAAAAATTTAAATTGATACACTAAAAATGGGTTCATTTTATTGCAATAGTCAAACTCTGTTTTTTTATTTTTTTATTTTTAATGTTATAATTTTTCAAAAATTTTCATTAGATGTTGGGACCACCGAACCTTTCAATCACTTCTCAATGTTAATCTGCCCCGCACTTGGGGTCAGATCACTCTATTTTTGGAAAATAAATTGAAATATACAAAAGAAAAAAAGAAAAAAGAAAAAAAAAAGAAGAAGGTTTATACAGGTAACATTTTTGTGTTTTACCTTTTGTAATTATAAAATATAGTGATGTTCTTTTCTTATGATACACTTTTTGACTTTCAATCAGTAAATATATTTTCTAGGGTGTACCATAGATAAATTATAATATTTGCGGTATTGATTATCATAAAAAACTTAGTTTATTTTATTAAAAAGCTCAAACTCTGGCCTTTTTTTTTTTTTTTTTTTTTTTTTTAAGCACTTGGTGTCTTGTATGGATACAGGGAGTGACTCTCATAGATGTTAATATAACAATAACAATTAACTTTTGTCGATTAAAACAAAAAAGAAAACTTACATTTACTACAGAAATGGGAAGACTAACTATAGCTTCATCATTTTTTTTTTCATGGAAACCAACATGATATTAAAACTCAAATTAGGGGATGCAATTGGTCAAACTTATATTTACTAGCCCTAATCTAGCTCGCCACCATAATTCTTCTAATAGCTTAATTCGAAAGGGAGGTCATAGGTTCAACTCTCTTCTTAGGAGGCAAGCACTTGCTACTTTACAAGAGTAGGGAAGTAACTCTCATAGGTGCTAATCTAACAATTAACTCCTTTTTGTTGGACTAGACTAGACAAGTCATTCACTATCCTTTTCGGCATGATTTTATAATTTTATTCCACAATATTCAATTAATTTGGGGAAAAAAAAAACAGAGGCAAAAAAATGAAATGAAAGAATTTAATTTTTTTTTGTTAGATTACAAAAAAGATAAGCAATGATTAGTTATTTGCTAAAAATAATTTTTTATTTTGTTATTCATTAAAAAATATGTATTTGTAATTTTATTTATAAAAAAAAAACTTGTTTTTCCTTTTGGGCCTTTATTGGTCACTACTTATACTTATTAGTCGGGAATAACACCTAAATAATACTATATGATATTTTGAAAGTGTTTAATAATTTTCCTATGATAGATGTCACATCAATTTGTATGAAAGTTTGTAAATTTTATTTGTTTGTATAATACTAATTTTATTTATTTAATTTTATAAACAATATGAAATTTGAACCCTGAAATTCCTTTTAAAATAATTCATATATTATCACTAGATTCAATATATCAGTAACGTGTTGGCACCCTTAATTGAGAAATAACAAAAAATTACAAAATTATTTGGAACAATTGTAGAAAAATAGTATCAACACAAAATAATTATAAAGTGATAGAAATACAAGACTTGTACAATTTAATACATAAATTACTTATATTTTCATCATTTTACAATTATTTTATGTTGATACCACTTTTTTTTTGCAATTATTTCAATTTTTTTGAAAAGTAACTAATAAATAAAAAATTTATACAGAATTCTACACAAATGGTGTGGTTATAATAACCTTAAAAATATAAGTCACATTGATAGATATTTGCTTTTCAGAGCTGCTTCAGACCCCCAGTGACGTGGCGCCGCCCTATTCGCTGAAACAAAAAAAATAAATAAATAAAATAAAAACAAACAAACAAACAGAGTTTTTTTTTGGGCCAATCACCTTCCTACACGCACGACCCCCAGTGACCCCCACTGGGGGTCTTAGGCATTTTTCTTTGCTTTTCTAGTGATAGAAGTCAAGATTGTCACATCATTTAGATCAAAGTTTTGTATAATTTGTTTTTGTTTGTATAGTATTACTCAAAATTTCTTTATTAGTACAAAAATCAATATAAATTATAATTTGATACAAATCTAACCATTTTTTTGAGGGAAAAATTATAAAATATTTATAAATTAATGAAAAAAATTTATAAATTTAATTAATATTTATAAACTTTACTAATTGAATTGATTTTTTTTTTTTGTTTGAGAAAATACACTTTGTAGTTCCTTTTTTCATTAATGGCAACAATATGATTGTACTTTCCAACCACACCCGAGAAGTTATTGGTTAGTTCAAGGTAGCGTCACATAGCATTCTATATATATTGTGATTGGTGGTGTGGATGAAACTCACGATTTTATATTGAGTGATTGGGGAATATAAGGGGTCTGGGGTTTGTAATTGTCTTGGGGCATGGCCACGTGGTGCCCTAGGACCAACCAATAATATTTTGCCACATCTGTATTGAAATGCTTTGCAACTCAAGTTTACCAAACCAAACCAAACCAAGTCTAGTTTGATGTCTCATCAAATGGGGTTGACTATATGAATATTTCTTCTCCACACGACTCTATCAAAGACTATTTGGTTAGTCAAATTAAGGAGATTCATATCTTTATTTACTATACTAGCCCACGTGAATCTAGATCTGCCTCTTCGCCTAACGCTTCTCTCTACCATCACTGTATCGCATTTCTTCACTACTATCTCTGTAGGTCTCTGTTGTATACGACCAAACCATCTCAATTTGTTCTCTCTCAACTTATCTTCTATTAGTACTACTCCTACCCATTCCCGAATATACGCATTTCTAACTCTATCTTTTCTAGTCTTGTCACACATCCACCTTAGCATTCTCATCTCAACAACACTCATTTTATCTACAAGTTGTTTCTTAGTTGTCTAATATTCCATCTCATACAATATCACTGGTCTAATAGTTGTTTTATAGAACTTTCCTTTTAATCTAGTGGGTACTCGTTTGTCGCACAGTACCCTAGACACACTTCTCCACTTAAGCTACCCCGCCTTAATTCTATAGACCATATCTGCTCCAATCTCCCCAGCCGTTGTAATAATTGATCCTAATGAAAAAGTTCACTCTTAGGTAGTTTTTAGTCCTCAATCTTCACTTCTCTATTTTTATTGTTACTATTACTAAAATTACACTCCATGTATTCTGTCGTAGTTCTACTTATTCTAAATCCTTTCAAGTGCTTCTGTCAAAGTCTCCAATTTAGTATTAACTCATTCTCTAATCTCATCCATTAACACGATATTATCTACAAAAAGCATACACCATGGTATATCATCCTGAATATTTCTCATCAACTCATCCATAACTAAAACAAAAGTACAAGGACTTAAGGTTGATCGGAAATTCATTCGTCTCTGGCCAGCCATCTAATAGTGGTCACCATACCTTCATACATGTCCCTAATCACATCAATGTAGTCTTTTGTCACCCATTTCTTCTCTAACACCCACCAGATTATATCTTGATGCACTCTATCATATGCCTTCTTAAGATTGATAAAAACCATATGACTCTATACTTTTCTATTACTCTCCTCAAAAGATAGATCGCTTCTATTGTTGACCTACCGAGCATAAATCCAAATTGATTATTTGACACCTCTGTTATATCTCACAATCGATGTTTCATCACTCTTTCCCACACTTTCATTATATGACACATCAGCTTGATTCCTCTATAGTTGTTGCAATTCTGGATATCTCCTTTATTCTTATAGATTGATACGAAAATACTCTTCCTTCACTCATCTGGTATTTTCCTAGTAAAAAAATCTTGCTAAATAAGTTAGTCAACCAAGCAATCCATTTCTTACCCAAACATTTCTAAGCTTCAACAGGGCTATCATCGGGTTTTAAAGGCTTATTTGATTTCATCTTCTTAAGTGCAATCTCTACTTTAAGGTTCCTAATCCTACGATAGAACCTGTAGTCTTGGTTTTCCTTATTACTAGCCACTTCCTCTCCTTTTGGCATTCTTTCATGTTCCTCATTTAATAACTTCTCAAAATAGTTCTTCCACATCTTCTTAATCTTTTCATCCTTCACCAACACCTTAGAATCCTCACTTTTGATGCACTTAACTTGATTAAAATCTCTTGTTTTCCTCTATCTTATCTTAACAAGTATGTATATTCTCTTCTCTCACTTCTTACTAACCAGTCCAGTGTATAGGTTATCGTAGGCTTTCAACTTAGTATCTCTCATTACTTTTTTGACCTCCTTATTAGCCAAATTATAACACTTAAGGTTTTCCTCAGTTCTATCCTTATGTCACTTTTTAAAGCACTCTTTTTTCGTCTTAATTAAAACTTGGACCTCATCCCTCCACTACCAAGTTTCCTTAGAATTGGGTCCTTTTCCTTTCGACTCTCCAAGGACTTTTCTTGAGATTCTCCTCATACAATTGCCCATCGAGTTTCACATAGTGTTAACATCATCTTCCAAGTCCCAAGCACCTTCTTCATCCATTTTATTCTTAAATATTTCTAGTTTATCCCTTTTTGGATCTAATCGTCTTGTCTTACGGCGCCCACTATTCTTCCTAACTTGGTGTTTCCCTTTAAAGTATAAATCCAGTCCGAAAATCCTATGTTAAGACGTCAGGCTCTCTCTAGGAATTACCTTACAGTCGCTGCATTTTAGACGGTTCACTTTCTTACTAAAAAGTAATCTATTTGGCTCCTAATTATAGCGACCCAGGTTTTTACCTCGACTTTCATTGTGTTCAGGACTCGGATTCCGTGATTGTATATTGTTGTCTATGTCTTGTTTCCTTCCTTTAACTCTTTGTATTTGAGTTTTGGATTATGTTGGGCGTGTTTGGAACAGGTTGGTTGTTAGTTGGTCTAGAATGTTGTTGCCCAGATTTTAGTTTCTTCGCTCGAGTGAGCCTTGTGTAATCTACTTCTTCGCTCGAGCGAGCCTTGTGAAATTGTTTCTTTGCTCAAGCAAGACTTCTTGCGCTCGAGTGTGCGTCTGCGTTGGTGACAAACTTGAAGCTTTGCATTCTATGCTCGAGCGACGCTTCTTACGCTCAAGCGAGGTGACTTGTTGTGTCTGGTCGCTCGAACGAGCCTGTTTATATCAGATCGTGAATGAAATATTTCAGAACATTTTTGCAGCTCACTCTCTCTCTAAAATTCTCAAAAAACACAGGTTTTCATACTCTTTGTCTAGAATACACATTCTCTCTAAGATTTCATCTAGATCCGTTGTGTTCTTGACCCTAGTGTCTTTGAGAATAAGGTAGAGGGCTTCAAGAGCTTCATGTTGATCTAAGTAAGAGTTGGTTTCGTCATCTTTGGAGTTTCGATCTTGCTTGTCCGTCTTCTACACTTAAGGTAGGGATTTTCTTTGAGTTATATATATATATTTTTGCAAGATCTAGATGATTTGCCAAATCATCCTTTGATAGCTTTTGAAAAATTGATTGTTGATTCAAGAAAAAGAGTGATTTTGAAAGTGGGCTTACTATTTGATCATTTGAGATAGAAATTGGGGGTTTTGACCTATGTTGATTAAAGAAAGATGTTTTTGGTGAGACTTCTTCAAATGTTTTGGAGATGAATTGTTTTGGTAAGAAAACTTAGAAAATAGGAGTTTTAAAAAGATGTTGAGAAATCATGGATGATGTGTTATATTTATTTTGTACGTCAAAATAAATGGATGTTGGAAAATTGCTTATTTATATTTATATAAATGTTATTTTCATGGAATATGGTTGAGATGGCTTGAAATGTGGGAGTTATGTTATCCCTTGGATGAATTGAAATAAATGTATTTATTTATCTTGTGAAATTGTATTGAAATGAGAGATGGAAATTTTGATCACAATGGAAATATTGTGTGGAAGAATTGAAAATGGATAAAATGTTGCATTGCATTAATTGGTACATTGGCATACGAATTCATTGATAATGAAGAGCTTTGAAATTTGATTTGAAAACTTTGCATTGAGTGAAGAATGTTGAGAAACAAGTTTCATGAATTGGTTTTGGGGTAAATATGATGGTAAGTCTCGAAAGGAAGTGTAGATTATGGGTGTCGAGCCTTCCAGTTAATACTGGTAAAAATGATAGATTATGGGTGTCGAGCCTTCCAGTTAATACCGGTAAAAATGACAAATTGGTAGCACTTGTATAGACTACTTGCAGACACGGACCTAGAGATTACCAGAGTTGTATTTACCGCCCCTCGAATAAAATTTGATAAATGTTGAGCAGTTGAAATTACATGATATCATTGAGCATGTTGGTTTTCAAAAGATGAAGATGTGTTTTACTTTCAAAAAGGCATGACATGGCATAAGCATTCCAACTCACGAAACTTGTATAAAATGTATATACTTTGTTAAGAATTTCCTACTGGCCTTTATGCTCACCCTACGGGATTATTGTGCAGGAAAAAATGTGGTGATTCCGCCTAACTGAAGGCATAGAAGTGTGTGTAGAGAGCATAATGTGCTCATTTGCTGTGACTCTGATTGTAAGCCAAGGGCTTTGTATGTGTGGGTTTGAACAACCATTTTGTGTAACCAGACTTAAGCCTTGGAAACCTGTAAACCCTTGGGGGTATTTGTTATGTAATTAATTGTTGTTGGACAAATTGTATTATCGCATGAAGACTATTTACAGCAAGTAATGCAAGTATGAGGATCTATTATCAGTTTTACTTTAAAGGGGCTGTGACTATTGTATTACCATTTGGGCATGAAAATTGGGGCGTTACACTAATTGACCCACTCCTAAAAGTTATTAATGCTCCTCTCTCTTCTTATACATAGTATTGGCCATCACTAGGTTAGAAGCTAACGCAAAAATCTAAAATACTCTTTCCAATCTCATTTCTATCACCAAAATCATACCCACCATGCACCCTCTCATAACCTAGTTTATCTATTCGTACATGGCTGTTAAAATCTTCACCTATAACGAGGTTCTCTCATACGGGTATCTTATATTCTACCTCATCCATTTGGTTCCAAAAATCTCTCTTAGTTTGATCATCTAATCCTACTTATGGGGCATATGCACTAATAACGGGCACTATGTTCTCTCCAACAACTAGTTTAACTAATATAATCCTATCACCTTTCCTAATGACCGCAACTACATTTTCTACAAGACCCTTGGCAACTATTATTCTTACCCCATTCCTGTATCTATCCTTACCACTATAATATAGTTTAAAATCGGTATCCTCTATATTCCTAACTTTCTCACCGGTGCACTTAATTTCTTTTATGCAAGATATACTAACTCTCCTCTTAATCATGACTTCTAGTTTCAATTTGATCCTTTCATTTAAATTTTTGTTAATTTTGTCAACATGTATTGCTTAGAAAATTGACAAGTGTCCTAAAACTATTAATTTTAACTTCTAATTTAGACAAAAGGACCAAATTGAAACCTTACGAAATTGACAAGTGTCCAAAAATTATTAATTTTAACCTTTAATTTAGACGTAAGGACCAAGTTAAAACTATACTTAAAGTGTAGCAACCAAATTGTTCAAATTTAAACTATAGGGACTAAAGTGAAATTTGAGTCAAACTACATGAATAAAAAGTGTAATTACATCAAAAAATATACGGGAAATTCTATGGTACACCCCCTCAAATGTGTGTATCATATGCACCTCTAGTTACGACTTTTGTGTCTATAGTTATGACTTATGACTTATTACAATGTTAGTTATGACATTATTTCGGTTATGATCTAATAGTTCTTTGTTATACCTAATGTGATGTTTGGTTATAACTCATTTTTCTTTTAGTTATGATTCTAATAATATTGAGTTATGCCATTTGTGATAATCAAAAACACAAATGACATAACTTGCATTTGAGGGTGTGTACCATACCATTCACTACAAGAAAAAGCAGTTTTAGCGACTAAAAATATAAATTTCGTCACTGAAAGTAGGACAATTGGCGACTAAAATTGAATTAGTAGCCAAAAGTGAAGACTTTTGGCGACTAAAACAGTTTAGTAGCCAAATGTATAGTTATTGGCGACTAAAAATCAGTTTAGTCGCCGATTATATGGGTTTTAGCGACTAAAACAATTTTAGTAGCCGAAAGTGAAGGTTTTTGGCGACTAAAAAAATTTAGTAGCCAAAAGTATAGGTTTTGGCGACTAAAAAATAGTTTGGTCGACGATTATAGGTGTTTTACCGACGAAAAAAATTTAGTAGCCAAAAGAAAAAAACTTAGTAGCTAAAAGTGGACAATTGGCGACTAAAATTCAGTTTAGTCAGCAAAAGTGGAGGTTTTGGCGACTAAAATTAAGTTTAGTCATTAAAGTGGTTATTTTATGAAATTAATTTTTTTAGCGACTAAATTATTGGTAGTAGCCGAAACTAAGGTTTTTGGCGACTAAAAAAAAATTTAGTCACCAAAAGTGGCTTCCTTTTTTTTTTAATAAATAATTTATTTTTTACATAAATTATATTGAATAAAAATAATTATGTTCATATATATAGTTTTATATTAATACGGATCAATATACTATATAAATAATATATTTTGCATATGTATTTATGTGGTGTTATTGTGGCATAGTGGAGAGAGTGTGTTAATAAAGGTTTAGAACGTGGGAGGTTGGTGGTTCAAAACTTGGGAAGAGTAGAGGGTAATTTTATTTTATTTTATTTTTATTTTTTATTTATTTATTTATTTATTTTTCTGAAATAAGCTTTTGGTGACTAAAATGGGTGGTGGCCAAAAGCTTCAGTATTGGTGACGAAAAAAATATTCGGCAAATGTATAAATTAAAAAAAAATAATTCATTATTGGCGACTAAAAATTTAGTCGCCAAATGTATAATTTAAAAAATATAAATGAGCTTTGGCGATTAAAATTTTAGTCACTACAGACTTGGTTTTTGGCGACTAAAAGTTTTTTAGTTGCCAATACCTTTCGTGACAGTTTTCCAGCGATCAAACCGGCGACTAAAAAATTTAGTCAGGGAAACTTAAAACCCGACTTTTGGCGACTAAAAATTCACTTTTGGTGACTAAAAATTTAGTCGCCAAATGTGTTTTTTCTTGTAGTGATTACCCAAAATATATATGTGATTAAAATGAAGGGGAGTGTCATGTGATTAATGGTTGGTTCTCATGAAAAAATAAATAAAATCTAGGGACACAACCAACTACAAAAATTAGTTTTGGCTATACATATTAGACGGTAAGACCTATCATTTTAAAAAAAAAATAAAAATAAAAAATTACTCTGAAATCTTTTTATAGGTGAGCTTGATCAAATTGAGCATATACTTCATATGTGAGTATTCAAATCAAAACTTGCAATAATTTACATGAGAATTTTCAAACTCAACTAATTTTCAACCACGGGGGCTGTCCACTTCATCTTGTACTTTCTTCATTCACTACAAGATATAAGAATTTTAGAAATTAAATTTTTTAGTTTCTAAAAGTAAAAATTTTATTACAAAAAATATTTACGGACTAATTTTTAGATAATCGTTAAAAGATTGTCCCGAAAAGTAAAAAATAAGACTTTTAGAGACAATTTTGAAAATGTTACCAATAAATACACTTTTAGGGACAAAATAATTTGGTTTCAAAATGGTTTATTTTTTGAGACAAAAAATTTGATCCCAAAAAGATAATAATTCATCATTATGTCTAATTTTTGTTGCTAAAAATATAATGACACTTATCGTAACAAAAATATTTGGTTTGTAAAAAATAATTTTGTCCTTAAATTTTATCTCTAAAAAATAATTTTGTCCTAAAATTTTGCCCTTAGTTTTTTGTAGTGATATAATTATTTATCGTATTTTCTATCCATAAATACCTATCCATGCACTCAAAGTGCTTCATGCCCTTCATCCTCCATTCAAATAACTGCCCCTCATAGCTTCTTGTTACAAACCAACAATGACAGCCTTAGCAGAGAGGCTTTCCAACCAGTTTGTTCCTTTCCATGTACTGTTTGTCTTTGTCATGATCTTTGCATTGGTCTCTTCTTTTGATCCTACTGCTTATGCTTCTTCTGCAACTAGTGAAGTTGGAGCTGAAGCAGTGGCTCTCTTGACGTGGAAAGCTAGCCTTGACAGCCAGAGTCAATCTCTCCTGTCATCTTGGAATGAAAGCGGTCATTGCAACTGGGTTGGAATTGGATGCAACAAGGCTGGTAGAGTCACCCATATAGACCTTGAGAGTTACGGTTTGAGAGGTACACTTTCCAATCTTAGCTTCCCTTCCTTTCATCATCTCCTTAGCCTTAAACTTAACAACAACTCAATCTATGGGACCATCACCTCACAAATTGGTAGCATTTTGAGACTCACCAATCTTAGTTTGTCCAACAATCATCTTTCAGGGACAATTCCATCAGAAATAGGAATGCTCAGTTCACTTATTTATCTCTCTTTGCGGTCCAATAGACTCATAGGTTCAATACCTCCGTCTATAGGAAATTTGGGTAATTTAACAGAATTATACCTGTTCGATAACCAACTTTCTGGACCCATACCCCAAGAAGTTGGGATGCTAAGGTCTCTCTTTGTTCTTTCATTATCATGGAACAAACTTACTGGATCAATCCCTCAAGAAATTGGGTTGTTAAGGTGTCTCATTGATCTCCAGTTGTCAACAAACAATCTCACGGGTTCAATACCTTCTTCTATTGGGAACTTGGGTAATTTAACCATTTTGTACCTTTATGACAACCAACTTTCCGGATCAATCCCTCAAGAAGTTGGGTCGTTAAGGTCTCTCAGTAACCTCTGTTTGGAGTATAACAATCTCACAGGTTCAATACCTTCTTCTATTGGGAACTTGGGTAATTTAACCATTTTGTACCTTTATGAAAACCAACTTTCCGGATCAATCCCTCAAGAAGTTGGGTCGTTAAGGTCTCTCAGTAACCTCTGTTTGGAGTATAACAATCTCACAGGTTCAATACCTTCTTCTATTGGGAACTTGGGTAATTTAACCATTTTGTACCTTAATAAAAACCAACTTTCCGGATCACTCCCTCAAGAAGTTGGGTTGTTAAGGTCTCTTATTATGGTTGATTTCTCAGAAAACAATCTCACGGGTTCAATACCTTCTTCTATTGGGAACTTGGGTAATTTAATCATTTTGTACTTGTATAGAAACCAACTTTCCGGATCAATCCCTCAAGAAGTTGGGTTGTTAAGGTCTCTTATTAAGCTTGCTTTCTCAGAAAACATTCTCACGGGTTCAATGCCTTCTTCTATTGGGAACTTGGGTAATTTAACCATTTTGTACCTTTATGAAAACCAACTTTCCGGATCAATCCCTCAAGAAATTGGGTCGTTAAGGTCTCTTAGTAACCTTTGTTTGCACTATAACAATCTCACGGGTTCAATACCTTCTTCTATTGGGAACTTGGGTAATTTATCCATTTTGTACCTTTATGAAAACCAACTTTCCGGATCAATCCCTCAAGAAGTTGGGTTGTTAAGGTCTCTCAGTGACCTCCGTTTGGCGAATAACAGTTTCACGGGCTCAATACCGTCTTCTATTGGGAACTTGGGCAAGTTAACCATTTTGTACCTTAATGGAAACCAACTTTCTGAGTCAATCCCCGATGAAGTTGGGTTGTTAAGTTCTCTCAATCAGCTCTGTTTGAATAATAACAATCTCATGGGCTCAATCCCTACTTCAATAGGGAACTTGGGCAACCTAACAGTGTTGTATCTCTATTACAACAAACTTACAGGACTCATTCCTTCAACAATTGGGAAATTGAAGAACCTCAAATTTCTTGCTTTCGCTGAAAATCATATATCTGGGTCCATCCCTCCTGAGTTAGGAAAGCTAAAATCCCTTATTTATCTAAACTTGTTGGGGAACAAACTCACTGGCTCCATTCCTTCAGAATTGGAAAACCTTACAGATTTACAATTTTTTGATATAGCTGATAACAATCTCACAGGTCATCTACCGCAGAATATATGCCTTGGTGGATCACTTAGAGATCTGTATGCATCAAACAATAGTTTAATAGGTAGTATCCCAAAAAGCTTGAGAAATTGCAAGCCTTTAATTCGAGTGACACTTGAGCGAAACCAACTCACTGGGAACATATCTGAAGATTTTGGTGTTCTCCCGAACTTGGTTTATATTGATTTGAGTTATAATAATTTCTATGGTGAGCTTTCACAAAAATGGGGGCAGTGCCATAATTTGACTTGCCTAAAGATCTCCAAAAATAAAATCTCTGGAAAGATATTGCCTGAGCTTGGAGAGGCAACTCAGTTACGAGTACTTGACCTTTCTTCTAATAATCTAGCTGGAGAGATCCCAAAGAATTTGGGGAAGTTGGACTTGTTGTTTGACCTTGAACTGAGCGATAATAGACTTTCAGGAAACATTCCAGCAGAATTGGGCAAGCTATCCAATCTGGAACATCTAAACTTGGCAGCGAACAAACTTAGTGGCTCAATTCCAAGGCAACTTGGGGAGTGTGAGAAGCTACTGACCTTAAATCTGAGCAAAAATCTTCTCAGTGGTGGTATTCAAATTGAAATAGGTAAATTGCAATTTCTTCAAACTCTTGATCTTGGAAACAATTCATTAACAGGTGAGATTCCAGAACAGATTGGGGAATTGCGAAGCTTAGAGACATTAAATCTTTCCCACAATAGTCTGTCTGGTTCCATTCCATCATCTTTCAATGGGATGCGAAGTTTGACATCTATTGATATATCGTATAATCACTTGAAAGGTCCTTTGCCCAACACCAAAGCCTTTCACGATGCTTCATTTGAGGCATATAAAGGTAATGATGGTTTGTGTGGAAATAAGACTGGTTTGCTACCATGCTCACCTAAAATGAGCATTGGGGTTATGGGGAAAAGATATAACAAAGTTGTACTTTTGGTTATATCTTCAGTTTTGGGCATTTTATTTCTTGTGGTTGTTGGGATTTTTGTGGTTCATTGCAAAAGAGTGGGAAACATAGAAAATGAGCCCGAAGGAGCAACTAATGAAAATTTGTTTGCAATATGGAGTTATGATGGGAAAATGGTGTACGAAAATATCATTGAAGTGACAGAGGACTTTAATGCCAGATATTGCATTGGTGTGGGAGGATATGGCACTGTTTACAAAGCCAAGTTGCCAAGTAATCAAGTTGTTGCTGTGAAGAAACTTCATTCTTCACAAGATGGGGAGTTGGCTGACCCAAAAAGCTTTACAAGTGAAATTCGTGCATTGACAGAGATACGACATCGTAATATCATAAAGCTTTATGGTTTTTGTTCGCATCCACGACACTCATTTTTAGTCTATGAGTTTTTGGAAGGGGGGAGCTTGGAAAAGATATTGAGTAATGATGAAGCAACATTGCATTTTGAGTGGACTCAGAGGATGAATGTTGTTAGTGATTTGGCAGATGCTTTGTCATACATGCACCATGATTGTTCGCCTCCGGTCATTCATCGCGACATATCAAGCAAGAATGTTCTGCTAGATTCAGAATATATGGCTCACATCTCTGATTTTGGCACTGCTAGACTTTTGAAGCATCACTCATCCAATTGGACTTCATTCGCAGGAACCTTTGGATATGCCGCTCCAGGTATGGCTCGACTTTTCTTCAAATCAGCATGCAAAGCCGTTTCTACTATTTTTTTTCTTAAATTTCCATGAACAAACTGTCTTTTCTATTTTCTTTTTCCTTTTTCCCTTTGTCCTCTATTTTCATGCCTTTGTTTTTGTGGCAGAACTTGCTTACACAATAGAAGTGAATGAGAGGTTGGATGTTTATAGCTTTGGAGTTTTAACGCTGGAAGTGTTAATGGGGAAGCATCCGGGCGATCTCATCACATCTGTTTCCTCATCACCACCCACTGCTCACGATATGTTGTTGAAAGATATATTGGATTCACGCCTCCCACCTCCTAGGACTCATGTGGAAAAAGAAGTGGTCCTTGTTGCAAAGCTAGCATTGGCATGTTTACACACCAGTCCACAGTGCCGACCAACAATGCGACAAGTTTCTGTGATTCTATCAAAACAGAGTCCTCCTCTGCAGAATTCATTCCACTTGATTTCATTAGGACAACTCATTGATGTCAACTGCTCGACGTCCTGAGAATTCTCATTTTCCCTCTATTGTTTTGTGTTTTTGTTCTCCCATTTCTACTTTGAAATTTTGATTTTCATTCTTTTTGTTATCTATTTCTCTGGCATTTTCTGTGTTCAAAGTCTAAAAGACATTGAAATACTGTTTGTAAATAAAAATTGTTCCAAGAGGACAAATGCCAATAAGATGAAGAGAACGCTACTTTGTTATGAGGTCACATAGCACTGCAGGCTGCTAGCTGCTTGAGAGCGGCTGTGAGGTACAGAATTTTGGTTTTGATTGCTAGTTCTGGATGCCTGCTCTGCTGATTATGTGTTGTTTTAAATAAAATAAAATAAAAAAAGCATTGGATTTTGAGTGGACTAAGATAGTATTTGAGTGATAAATTTTACAGGGATATTAGTCATAGTGAAAGGCTGATTTCGTTATGTGGTGGCCATGTTTTTGTAGATTAAGGTAGGATTATTATTTTTATTTGACCGTGAGAAACTGTATTGTACACTTTCTAGAGTAGCACATTCTTTCATTCTTAACTCCAATGTTCAGTCTCTCTTCGTAGAATCAAAATTTTCATGAAATTGTTATTGTGAATGGCGCTGTTTGGACTTGTGTATTACCTCTTTTCAGTCTTTAGCTTTATGTATCTGCTCGTTGCTGGAATCAGTACTGTTTCTCCATATGAAGAGTTGAAATATAAAGACCGCAGTTTCGAGTGCAGCTTCGGGGGAGTGGGTTCTAATATGTGGGTGAATTGCCGTTGCAAATTAAGGAACACCTCCAAAATTTTATTTTTATTTATTTATTTTAGTTCTCTTTTATGAACCAGGCAGAATGGGGCTCTGATAGCTTGCCTTGTTTGCACTTGGACAAGTTATTTCATCAAATAGTCAAGTTTCTATCCCCAAAATTTTCAGCCTCAATGCATTTGTAGTCATGTGTTTGTGTCTGGGGATTTTTGTGTCTCCAGATACTAAAAAATCCTATGGTTGACGATGCATTCGATGAGTGGTATTTGGGAACATAGGATTCTCACCTTTGTGGCAATTCCTATTACTTTGTAATTTTTTTATTTTTGAAAAATTAAAAATTAGTTTGAAAAAAATAAACATAGAAAAAGATATTTTTGAATTTAAACAAAGATCTTTTATCCCTAAAAAATAAATATATTTTTAATGAAAATAATAAGTTTTTAAATTTTTTTCCCCACTAAATTAGTTTTTGAATTTTTTTTCTTACCAAACTGATTCAAAAACTCTTATAGGATTCTTCCATTCACATGGCTGATGCTTAGCTGGTGGGATTTAAACCTTGTCATTCTTTCCTTGGTAGCTCCAAACTTACCTCTAAACCCAAGACAATTACAATTAAGTTGTTGTAGTTTTGGCAATGTTTATTCTTGTTTTTATATAATAGTATAGATATCTGAAATATATTTGTATATAATGTGGTGGGTGTTAAAGAAGAAAGGGGTGACAAAATATTATATTGATGTGATTAGGG
The DNA here is from genome assembly GCA_025200525.1 of Camellia lanceoleosa. Taxonomy (NCBI): domain Eukaryota; kingdom Viridiplantae; phylum Streptophyta; class Magnoliopsida; order Ericales; family Theaceae; genus Camellia; species Camellia lanceoleosa. The sequence goes on from CM045761.1 coordinate 154,492,897, forward strand.
ATATGTATGAATGTGTGGTGACCACAGATGGCCTATTGGATAGACAAGTGAATTTCCAATTATTACACCAAAGATCAACCTTAAATCCTTATCACTAAATTGGAGACTTGGAGAGAAGCACTTGAATCTAAAGGTGGATTCAACAAGAAACAACATGTAGGTAAGATGAGTGTTGCTGAGATGGGGATGTTAAGGTGGATGTGTGACAAGACTAGAAAAAACATAGTTAGAAATGAGTATATTCAAGAATGGGTAGGAGTAGTATCGATAGAAGATAAGTTAAAAGAGAATAAATTGAGATGGTTTGGTCATATACAACGGAGACCAACAAAGGCAGTAGTGAAGAGATGCGATATAGTGACGGTAGATGGAAGTGTTAGGAGAAGGGGCAGATCTAGATTGACAAGGGTTAGGGCAGTAAATAAAGATATGAATTTCTTTAATTTGACTAACGATATGACCTTAGAGAGAATCGAATGGAAAAGAATGATTCATGTAGCCGACCCTATTTGATGGAATTTATGGTTTTGGTTTGATTTGGTTATCTGAAATATATTTGTGGAATTGTCAATCTTTTGAGTAATGGTAAAAATTAGAATTGCACAGCATTTTAATGTGGATTTGGATCGAAAATACAATTATATTCATATTGCTGTCAGTGCTAAAAAAAATAGTTAGATTTGTATCTAATTATAATTTATATTGATTTTTCGTACCGACAAAAAACAAATTGTAATTTTTTGTTATTTCTCAATTAAGGAAGTGGTCACTAAACTGATATCTTGAATAATATATGAATTATTTTAAAAGAAATTTTGAGGTTTGAATTTTATTATCTACTAAAAAAAAAATGGAGTCAATTATAACTTGATAATTTATGTGTTTGTAATATTGTTGAAAAAATTATTGAAAATGTTCCTAAGATATTGAGATTATTTTATTTGAGCTGTTTATAAATATATATATATATATTTTGGAGTTTGTGTTAAATTATTTGATGTAACTTTTGTTTATAGCTAATTAAACAAAAATTATTTACATGGATTGGAAAAAGCTGATAATCTAGAAGTTGAGAGATGGGTTTTTTTGCTTATATTTTCTGGTTATCAGTTTTTAACTTATAATAAATTTTGAGAAAAAGTTTGAAAAGTGTTATATCAAAAACAGAAAAGAGAAATTACACTTACCTTTGGTAAGTTTTAAAAATACACTAAACTCCACAAGCTTAATATAATTATATTATGCTATTTAAAAATTTAATTCATATACTATTTTATGTTATTTTTATTAGTCGTTTGTCAATTGTATTAATAGAAAAATTAAGTGTCATTTATGATTTTTTTAGTGAGTTTAGATACTTATTTGAAAAGACTAAATGTGTTGAAAGGTGAGAGTCAATTTTGTAAAAATTGACTTACAGAATTTTTTAAGATAAGTCATTTTTGAGAAAATGATGCAAAAATATATATTTTTAAAAATATTTAATTAATTACTTTTTGTTTAACCAAATAATGAAAAATGAGTAAAATACGTCGAAACAAACTGAACTGAAATAAAAAAGCATGATGATAAACTGAATAACCATTAATACAAAATTCATTTTTTATTCAATTACCCATAAAAAATTAAAAAAGCTAGTCATTATATTTCTTCTACATTTCCTTCCCTCAACAAATTTTAAATTCAAAATAGGATATCAGTGTCTAAGACAATTGGAGGGATGTTAATACCATAGTTCACAGAACAGCTTTGCTAGAGAGCTCTAGTAGAGCTGTTCTAACAGCAGCTCTACTGAGCTGGCACACCCAACCAAAAAAATAATAATAATAAAAAAAAAAAAGAAAAGAGGAAAAAGACAAAACAAAAAGAGGAAAAAGAAAAATTAATGCTACTTTAGAACTCTTGTTTTAGAGCTCTAAAACATTTTTCTTCACAGAATCTGAATGGTGAATGAAATTCTCAAAAGTTTTTTTTTTTCTACCTAATGGATGAAAACATAAGCAAAAAGCACTATGCAAGTCAAAGATATGTATTCAGGGCGTTTGGCTTAGGGGTTGTGTAATATCACAAACCTTTGCAGTGTGAGGTTGATGGTTCAAACTCCTACAGAGAGGAATTTGATACCCTTTTGTGGTGGTTTATTTTCTCCCCAATTATATAGATTATACATAACTAGTAGTGATTGTTGGGCTTGGTTATTGGTTGATTTTATTGACTTTCTAGCTATTGTATGCTAGTGGCCTGTCTAATAAATGTTTTTTATATTTGAAATTACTCTCCTATCGATTGACCAGAAAAAAAAGAAAGTCAAAGATCCGTAAAATCATGAGTAAAATGCTGCCCAGATAAAATCCAATGGAAAATAAAGTATGCAAGTTATTCCATAGGAACTCATTCAAACAATCTGATGTGTGAGGTGAAATCTTATTGCTCAGTTTGATGTGTGATGTGAAATCTTGTCGTTCAGTTGATCAAACTGAGCCTATACTTCATAGGTGAGTATTCAAACCATAGGAACTCATTCAAAGAATCTGATCTGATGTTGAATCTTATTGCTCAATTGATCAAACTGATCCTATACTTCATAGTTGAATATTAAATTTTATTGTTCAGTTGATCAAACTGAGCCTATACTTCATAGGTGAGTATTCAAACCAAAACATGGAATGAGAAACATCAGATTTTTTAATCCCAATAACCATTCTCCAAGCAACTGGGTGGGCAGTCCACTACATATTTCTTTCCTTATTTTTTTTGTAATTTTTTTTAAACGCATGTATTGCATTTTCTATCTATAAATACCTCTCCATGCACCCAAAACCTTCATGCTCATAATCTCTCCACCCAATAACTACTCCTAATAGCTTCGAGTAACAAACCAATGATGGCAGCCTTAGCAAATAGGTTTTCCTACCAGTTTATTCCTTTCCATGTCCTGTTTGTCTTTGTCAAGATCCTTGCATTGGTCTTTTCTTCTAATTCTACTGCTTATGCTTCTTCTGCAACTAGTAAAGTTGGAGAAGAACGAACGGAAGCAATGGCTCTCTTGATGTGGAAAGCTAGCCTTGACAACCATAGTCAATCTCTCCTGTCATCTTGGAATGGAAGCAGTCATTGCAATTGGGTTGGAATTGGATGCAATAAGGCTGGTCGAGTCACCCATATAGACCTTGAGAGTTACAGTTTGAGAGGTACTCTTTCCAATCTTAGCTTCACTTCCTTTCATCATCTCCTTAGTCTTAAACTTTACAACAACTCAATCTACCACACCATCCCCTCACAGATTGGTAGCCTTTCGAGACTCACCAATCTAAGCTTGTCCAACAATAATCTTTCAGGAATAATTCCATCAGAAATAGGAAATCTCAATTCACTCTTTGATCTCTCTTTGTCGTCTAATAGCCTCATAGGGTCAGTACCTCCATCTATAGGAAATTTGGGCAATTTAACCAAATTACAACTTTCCGACAACCAACTTTCTGGACCCATACCCCAAGAAGTTGGGATGCTTAGGTCTCTTTTTGTTCTTTCATTGTCAGCGAACAACCTTATTGGATCAATCCCTCGGGAAGTTGGATTGTTAAGGTCTCTTATTGAGCTTGACTTCTCAACAAACAGTCTCACTGGTTCGATACCATCTTCTATTGGAAACTTGGGTAATTTAACCATTTTGTACCTTTATGAAAATCAACTTTCCGGATCAATCCCTCAAGAAGTTGGGTTGTTAAGGTCTCTTATTAAGCTTGAAGTCTCAGAAAACAATCTCACGGGTTCAATACCTTCTTCTATTGGGAACTTGGGTAATTTAACCATTTTGTACCTTCATCATAACAAACTTTTTGGATCAATCCCTCAAGAAATTGGGTTGTTAAGGTGTGTCATTGATCTCGAGTTGTCAACAAACAATCTCACGGGTTCAATACCTTCTTCTATTGGGAACTTGGGAAATTTAACCATGTTGTTTCTATATGAAAACCAACTTTCCGGATCAATCCCTCAAGAAGTTGGGTTGTTAAGGTCTCTTATTAAGCTTGATTTCTCAGAAAACAATCTCACAGGTTCAATACCTTCTTCTATTGGGAACTTGGGCAATTTAACCTTTTTATCCCTTCATGGAAACCAACTTTCCGGATCAATCCCTAAAGAAGTTGGGTTGTTGAGGTCTCTTAGTAACCTCAGTTTGTGCTTTAACAATCTCATGGGTTCAATACCTTCTTCTATTGGGAACTTGGGTAATTTAACCGCTTTATGCCTTCGTGAAAACCAACTTTCCGGATCAATCCCTAAAGAAATTGGGTTGTTAAGGTCTCTTAGTAACCTCAATTTGAGAGAGAACAATCTCATGGGTTCAATACCTTCTTCTATTGGGAACTTGGGTAATTTAACCTTTTTGTATCTATATGACAACCAACTTTCCGGATCAATCCCTCAAGAAGTGGGGTTGTTAAGGTCTCTTATTGAGCTTGATTTCTCACATAACAATCTCATGGGTTCAATACCTTCTTCTATTGGGAACTTGGGCAACCTAACACTCTTGCATCTTTTTTACAACAAACTCACTGGACACATCCCTTCCACTATTGGGAAGTTGAAGAACCTCCAAGATCTTTCTTTATGTCTAAATCAAATATCTGGCTCCATCCCTCCTGAGTTAGGAAAGCTAAACTCTCTTATACGGTTTGGCTTGTCTGGGAACAAACTCACCGGCTCCATTCCTCCAGAATTGGAAAACCTTACACATTTACAGTTTTTTGATATATATGATAACAAAATTACAGGTTTTCTACCCCAGAATATATGCCTTGGTGGATCACTTACAAAACTGGTTGCATCAAACAACAACTTAATAGGCAGAATCCCGAAGAGCTTGAAAAATTGCAAGTCTTTAACTCAAGTTAGGCTTCAACAAAACCAACTCACAGGGAACATATCAGAAGATTTTGGGATTCTCCCCAACTTGGTTTATATTGATCTGAGTTATAATAATTTCTATGGTGATCTTTCACAAAACTGGGGGCGCTGCCACAATTTGACTAGCCTAATGATCTCTGAAAATAAAATCTCTGGAAAGATATTGCCGGAGCTTGGAGGGGCAACTCAGTTACAAGTGCTTGACCTTTCTTCAAATAATCTAGTTGGGGAGATCCCTAAGAATTTGGAAAATTTGAACTTATTGTTTGACCTTACTCTGAGCAATAATAGACTTTCAGGCAACATTCCAGCAGAATTGGGCAGCCTATCCAATCTACAAAATCTAAACTTGGCAACAAACAAACTTAGTGGCTCAATTCCAAGTCAATTGGGGGAGTGTGTAAAGCTACTGAACTTAAATCTAAGCGAAAATCTTCTCAGCGGTGGTATTCAAACTGAAATAGGCAAATTGCAATTTCTTCAAACTCTTGATCTTGGAAACAATTCATTAACGGGTGAGATTCCACAACTGATTGGGGAATTGCAAAGCTTAGAGACATTAAATCTTTCCCACAATAGTCTGTCTGGTTCCATTCCGTCCTCTTTCAATGGGATGAGAAGTTTCACATCTATTGACATATCTTACAATCACTTGGAAGGTCCTTTGCCCAACACCAAAGCCTTTCAAGATGCTCCATTTGAGGCATACGTGGGTAATGATGGTTTGTGTGGAAATAAGACTGGTTTGATGCCATGCTCTCCAAACATAAGCAATGGGGCTAAAGGTAACAAGCACAACAAAATTTTGCTTTTGGTCTTAGTTCCTGTTTTGGGAATTTTATTACTTGGGGCTATTGGGAGTTTTCTAGTCCTTCGGAAAAGAGTGGGAAACATAGCAAATGAGCCTGAAGGAGCTAATAATGAAAATTTGTTTGCAATATGGAGCTATGATGGAAAAATGGTCTATGAAAACATCATTGAAGCAACAGAGGACTTTAATGCCAGACACTGCATTGGCGTGGGAGGATGTGGCACTGTTTATAAAGTTGAGTTGCCAAGTGGTCAGATTGTTGCTGTGAAGAAACTTCACTCTTCACAAGACGGTGAGTTGGCCTACCTAAGAAGTTTTACAAGTGAGATTCATGCATTGACAGAGATACGACATCGTAATATCATAAAGCTTTATGGTTTTTGTTCGCATCCACGGCACTCATTTTTAGTTTACGAGTTTTTGGAAGGAGGGAGCTTGGAAAAGATATTGAGCAATGACGAAACAATATTGGATTTTGAGTGGACTAAGAGGGTGAATGTTGTTAGTGGTTTGGCAGATGCTTTGTCATACATGCACCATGATTGCTTGCCACCGGTCATCCATCGTGATATATCAAGCAAGAATGTTCTGCTAGATTCAGAATACGTGGCTCACATATCTGATTTTGGCACTGCTAGACTTCTAAACCCTCACTCTTCCAATTGGACCTCATTTGCAGGAACCTTTGGATATGCGGCTCCAGGTATGGCATGACTTCTATTCAAATCAACATGCAAAGCCTTTTTTTACTATTCTTCTTCTTCTTCTTCTTAAATTTCCATGAACAAACTGTCGTTACTTTTTTCTTTTTCCTTTTTTGCCTCTACCCATTTTTTTCTTAGCTTTGTTTTTGTGGCAGAACTTGCTTACACAATGCAAGTGAATGAGAAGTTGGATGTTTATAGCTTTGGAGTTTTAACGCTGGAAGTGTTAATGGGGCAGCATCCGGGCGATCTCATCACATATGTTTCCTCATCACCAATCACTGCTCATGATATATTTTTGAAAGATATATTGGATTCGCGCCTCCCAATTCCTAGGACTCGCATGGAAAAAGAAGTGGTCCTTGTTGCAAAGCTGGCGTTGGCATGTTTACACACCAGTCCACAGTGCCGACCAACAATGCGACAAGTTTCTGTGGCTTTATCAAAACAGAGGCCGCCTCTGCCAAATTCATTCCACTTGATTTCATTAGGACAACTCTTTGATGTCAATCATTTGACATCTTGAGAATTCTCATTTTGATGGGTCAATTGTTATGTGTTATCGTTCTCTGATTTCTACTTCAAAATTTTGATTTTCGTTCTCTTTGTTTGTTATATATTTATCTACCCTTTGTGGAATTGTCAATATTTTGAGTAATAGTAAAACCTTGATTTGCAGAGTATTTTAATGTGGATTTTGAATGAAAGTGCAGTCATATTCATATTGCTGTCAGTGATGAAAAAATGATTTGATTTGTATCCAAATATAATTTGTATTGAATTTTTGTACCGACCAAATAAAATTGATTTTTTTTTACCGACCTAAGATATTGAGACTATTTTATGTGAGCTGTTTAGGTAAGTATATATATATCTATATATATATATATTAGAGTTTGTGTATATATATATATTTTAGAATTTGTGTAAATTTGTTTGGTGTAAAATCTGTTTATAACTTACTAAACAAAAATAGTTTAAATAAATTAAAAAACAACAACTGATAATTTAAAAGTTGAGAGAGGGGTGTTTTTTGCTTATTAAGATTTTAATTTACAATAAGTCTTTAGGAGGAGTTTGAAAACTGTTACAGCAAAAACAAAAAAGAAAAGAATTGCACTAACCTTTCATAAGTTTAAAAAAATATACACTAAACTCCACAAGGCTTAATTATTACACTATGCTTCTTTACAAGTTTAAGTAATAATATTTTATCTTTTTTTTATTAGTCGTTTGTTAGTTGTATTAATAGAAAAATTATATAACAATTATATTAAAATAAAAGTTAGTATTCTTGGGTTATATTAAAATAAGAGTAATGTTAGAGACACTAAAAGATTTATCAAAATTTTTATCAAATATTTCACACGAATTCCACACCTATGTGAAATTTTTGATAAAAATTTTAATAAAAGTTTTGAGATTTCTAATATTTTACTTAAAATAAATAGAAGAATTATGTTTGGGTTGCTTAGGTCCAAGTCTTCTCAATTGGCGTGTAGTACTAGTAAGGGCTCGTGCTTTGTGGTATATATTATTTTAATAAATGTATTGTTGAATATTTTTAACATAATTATATAATTTATTTGATGTAATTCATGATATTTATAAATTATCATCTCTAAAAAATAAAAAATAAAAAATAAAAAATAAAAACCAGTGTGTTGTTAATGATTTTCATACTATGGTGTTTGATATAAAGCCAAAAGTCACAATTTTTATTTTTACCTTTTTTTTCTTTAGTATATTTTTAAAATTATGTCAATTTTTATTTTTTATTTTTTTCGGTCTCTCTTGTGTAAATGAATCTAAAAAGTATTTTTTTTTAAAAAATAAATAAATAAAAAAGTTGAAAGAGCCAAATATTTTTTTGCTTGTTTTTTTTTATGTTGTTTTTTTTCTAGACTTTTATTTTTCAAAATTATTATTATTATTATTTACTTTATCAATCCATCTGGTCGAGTAGAACCCAAAAATGTGAAGTTTTTGAAATTAAAAAAAAAATAAAAATCAAAAAAAAAAGCCAACAAAAAAGCCATTAAAAAAGAAAAAGAAAAAGAAAAAGAAAAAGAAAAAGAAACAAACTTCAAACGCCCAATTTCTTATGGTAAAGGAAAAGGAAAAGGAAAAGAAATAGAAATAGAATGAAAATGAATGTGATAAACTGAATAAACATTAATAAAAAAATAATTTTTTATACAATGACCCTTAAAAAATTAAAAAAATAAAATCATTCCATTTATTCTACATTTTCTTCCCTTCAACAAATTTTAAATTTGTTATGTAAGAACGTAATTAAATCACACAAGAAATAATAACAAGAAGAACAAGTACACACAAACACAAGATATACGTGGTCCAACGAGATGCCTACGTCCACAGTGGAGAAACGATCAAAATCCATTATACACAATAAGGATTACAAGAATACTTTGCAACTCTATGTTTTTGTTACACTCACAAAACCGTACTCGAAATTAACAATATATATCACCAAAACTTCGAGCTGGGGGTGTTGCCCCCGAACCCTCACAAAGGTCCTGGGTTCTGCCTTGGTAAAAAATCCCTTACAATACTTTGAGTGTACAATAAATATAAGACACCTCACAAATTCAACATAGCATAATAGTGAGGGATGTTAATTCCATAGTTCACAGAATCTCAATTGTGGATGAAATTTTTAGAAGTTTTTTTCACCGAATGAAAGAAAACATAAACAAAAAGCACTATGCAAGTCAAAGATATGTAATCAATGTAGCACTTTGTGCTTCCTGTTATAATAGAACTATATTTAACTCTTTGATTATCTTGATTAAGAACCTTCTTAGTTGATATTTGAGCCTTGGTTGAGGTGTTACCATAGTGGTTGGGTGAGATTGAATCAGAAACTCCAAATTCGAATAATTATTATTGAGTCGTTTTCACTCTTTCATCATTTTCTCTCTTCGCACTTTGAATCTTGATGTGAGGCTAGAACCATTGGAAATCTTACTTTGGTGGCTTCAATTTGGGCACAAGAACGACCATAAACGGAGTCTGGATGAAAGAGTTATGCCTGTTTGAAGTTTGCAAATTTGTACTGTGTGCGTAGTTTGCTCGAGCAAGCCATAGACCCTTCCAGCTCTGTTTTTCAAGATTGTTTGAGATATTGGAAGCCTCGATTCTTCGCTCGAGCACAACTTTTGTCGCTCGAGCGAACTGTTCCGAATCATATCTTTAAAAGTCATTTTTTGGGTCAAATCTCTTCACTTTTCACCCCATTTTCTCTCTCCTTCTGCCATTTTTGAGTTTTCAAGCTTTTTAGCCTTGATTTCATCTATGTCTATACATCTTTGATCCCTAGTTCCATATACCAAACTATAGAGCTCGACGAGGGCTTCCATTTAACCTGAACGGATCTAGTTTTTGTTGAAGTTGGATTTTCGGGCTTCTTCTCTTCAGTACTTGAGGTAGGGATTTCTTTGCTCCTTTTCAATACCTCATCTATAGATAGATATGTGGTAGATTTTATTGCGTAAAAATCATATCCATTATGGATTTCTTTGAAAATCATGAAAGGAGATCTAGGGTTTGTTATTTGTGAATGAGATTGTTAAATTGATTGTTGTTTGGGTTAATTGGGGAGTAGTCTAAAATGTTTATGTTGAAATAGAGAAAAAATCGTAATTTAATATTTTGGCATGGTGAATTAAAAAGGGATAAAGTTGAATAATGTTTGTAAATTGTTATTATGGTTTGTGTAAATATGTTAATAGCAAAAAGGGAGAATTAACTATGGCATTGGAATTATCTTGGATTGATCATATTAAGTTGATTGGGTTATGGCCTTGATATTCATGGATTTAGTTTTGTGAAATGAAAAGAATGGATTGGGGATAAAGATTGGAGTATGTTAACTTGGAAAATAAGAGAATTGATTTTTGAAAAGAAAGAAGGAAATCATAACACTATGTGAATTTCATAAATGAACTTGAGGTTGGATTATGAATATTTTATTTTACTATTATTATTGTTGGATTTAAAATCTCATGAGAGTTGGATTATTATAATACATGTCTTTGAGTACATACATTTAGAGGTTTTGTCCTTGGTCATCAGTGGAGGATGACTTGTTGTGTTGAATAGTTTATGTGTATACATTACACTTGCGTTAGTTGTACTTTTGACATGTTGTGATGATTGGTAACGTAAACTGCGCTGAGAATAAGAGGTACCATTACCTTTGACTAGCGCTGGAGAATTGGTTTTGCTTAGAATGAGAGGTACGGTACCTTCTAGCTAGCTGGAGAACTTGGCAGAGATACCATTACCTTCCAGCCTGTGTCTGGTAAATTGGCATTTCATTATGGAACCGTGCTTAAGGCAGTAGAGCAGAGCTTATATATCATTATTATCTCAGTGTACCTGTGTATATCATGCGTTATGATGGTTGTGGTTCAAGAAGATCGAGTTGTCTCATATGTTAAGTAGATAGTTGTAGGGTGCTTATTGTTTTTGTTTTTCCTGTTAGATGTATATATGTAAATTTGAACGTGTTGGAAAAAAATGTAGACCATGTATTTAGTTTGTGAATAATGTGAAGGAAATCATAGATTTATGAACATGTTTCAAACTCCAAAACAAAATAGTTGTTATCAGATATTTTTGAAATAGGAAATGAAAAGGAAATGTGAATTATCGGTATTGTTGAAGGAATTGTATAATTTTGGGAAAAGTACTTATGTAAATATTCTTTGGTTATAAACTGTCACATTATTTATATAGTATGACACTAAGCATTCATGATCATAGTTATCTGTAAGTTGTTATTGTTTAAGATCATGTTGGGATCTCTATTGGACTTTATGTTCATCTCACGTTGCTAATCCTTTTTAGGTGAGCGTCGAGAAGTGTTTCAAGATCAAGGATCTTCTTTATCTGTTATTACGGGGCCTTTTATTTGTTGGTGAAACGCCATTGTTGTAAAAGGGTTGGACCATTCCTTTTATATGTAATGATGTAAGCCTACGGACAACTTATTCAATTGTAACTCATGTTGCATTCATTATATATTCGAATGAGTGAACCTTCACCTAATTGTCCTTATTAATGTATTGAAGTTTCAAACGTTATCTCTGAAATTGTAATATAACAAATGATTTGGTAATGATATCCATGAATTTAAAAGTGGGGCGTTACAATCAAGACATTTGACTTAACAATTGTGTAATACTATAAATCTTTGTAGTGTGAGATTATGGGTTCAATTTCTACGAAATATTAAACTCCTCTTCATAGAAATTGATAGTATTTATTAGGCTTGGTTATTGGTTGTTAAGCTTTGTTTACTTTCTACCTATTGTATGCTATTGATGCATGCGATAATATAAATATTTTTCATATTTATAATTACTCGAGGGGCTAGCTTTAGGGTTAAGTTGGCAAAAGCCGCTTTCCCTAGATTTGAGCTAAAAAATAGAGCCTATGTAGGATTAATTCTTATAAAATTAAGGGTTTTTTTTTTCTTCAAAGACCTCGAATGCCTCAATTATTTTGATTGTTAACTTATTAAAACTCACTTAACTCTAAGCCTTTAACACCAAACTAAAAAATAAAAATGTTTTTATATATGGAGGATTTCCATTACTTTGATTTTAACTTATCAAAACCCAACTCATTAAGCAATACCAAACCCAAAAACAACATTATTTTTATTATTGGAGGGCTCTAAGTAATTGATTTCACTTTACCAAACTTCTCTCCAACCCAATTAACCTATAGTGCTCCCAAATAATTGACATAAAGGTTGATCTAATTAATTCAATCAATCATATTAGACTTAACTCAAGTGATCAATCTCTATATTTGTATTCTATTCATGTAAGAGATTTACAAGAGGGTCCACATGCAATACATATTCAATCCCCTTAAAGTTGAATCCATAGCACATGAGATAGTTAAAATGAATGAAATAACAACAAAAGAATGCCTCATGGGTTACAAGTTCTAAGGCTTACTTGTTACACAAAAGGTGGTTATCAAACCCACTCAAGTAAAGCCCTTAGTTTGTTAAAAGAACTAACAAAAGAAAGAGCCTCGTGCTCTCCAAAGACTTCCCATGCCCTTAGTTAGGCGAGATCACCACATTCTTTCCTTCACAAATCCATTAGGGATGAGCATAAAGCCCAGTAGAAATATCTTCACAAAGTATATATGTTTAAGCAATCGTAAATACATGAATGCAACATTATGCCATGCTCCAAAATCACAAATTTTATTCCTTTGAAAATCATCATAATGATTCTTTTAAAGACATTTCCTTATCTAAAAAAATTTCAAAATTAGATACGAGGTGATAAATACGACTTAGGTAATCCCTAGGCTGGTCTCTGTAAGTAGGCATAACAAGCACTAACAATCCCCTACTTTACCGACTCCTAACTGGAAGGCACGTGGTACCTCATTCGTGCGTGTTTTCAGTCTTTCACCCTGGACACTCAAGCCAACTTAAACAATACTATCTACATCCCCTATCTTGACTTACCAAATGTATATACTCCAAAAGATTTCAAGATTTTCATTGTTTTCTCAAAACAATAAATCAATTCCTAAGGCATAGCCATAATAAACAATATTCAAAGTCATGCAAAATGAATGAAATGAGATGCAATTATGAGACTTCACTATAACATTCTGCAATTCTCAACTTTTGTTCGATATGAAATATGATATTCAATACATTTCTCCATTTCTCAAGTCATAACCAAAGTCCATAGCCATGTGACATATGACATCATTTCATATTCACAATCAATATTCATTTTCAATTCATAGTCCAAGCATAGGCAACTCATGTTATTCAATAACTTTTCGAAACAACCCATCCATCTTATGGAAATTTTAAACAACATAGCAACATGTGAAAGTTCATCATTTATTTGAAGAAAATTCTAACAATTTCATACGTCCTTCACAAAAGTCCAATTTTCCTATTTTTTCCCACAAAATCTAGTGTTTTATTCAAATAGGGTTTTTCCTCCATTTTCAAAGACATTCCTCCTCCTCCACATATTTCCAAATGTTCATAAGCTCACAAAACAATTTATTTGAACCATATCATAAGAAAATCATTTCTTTCAACATTTCCAAAACCCAACACTTTAAATCTCAAACCCTCAATTTCGACAATCATCCCAAAACAAGCAAGGCATCTTTGTGATGCCTGTTTAAGTAATATGCTAATTGGTCCTTAATTTGAATATGATTATGTGTTTAACATGATTTGGTGTGCCATTATGTGAATATATGTGATTTTGAATTTTTATCTGTTCACCGTAGGAATATCTGTTTGAATTATCTGCTTTGGAAATTAAAATCGAAGGCCTTATCGGCCACGGAACCCGAAATTGATTACGCCATTGTGATCGGCATAATTTTTAGAGCATACGGTGAAATTTAATTAGAAATTGATTCTGGTCAGATTAAACTGATTAAATTGATAAATTAAGTGCCAATTTATTTTATATTAAGACAATGTATTTGAGTGGGGCAAATAGGGGCCTTATTATAATCAATTCCCTCTCTTTATATCATTCTTGGCTGGTTTTCAACACTAAGGAGAGAGAACCGAACTATAGAGAGAGAGAGGAAGAAGAATTGTGCAACTTTGGTCTTGAGACTTGGAGATTTGAAGGTTAATTCAAAAGTTGATCATAAATTGAGAGAATTGAGCCTCTAGGTAAGTGAATTCATGAGTTTGATGTGTAAATTTGTGTACTCAAGATTGATTGATGATCAAGAGTGAGAATTGAAGAGGAATTGAGTTGTTTGTGTTCAATTGAAGGTCAATGTAGGCATGCATATATATAATTGCTATGGAATTGCATAATCTAGCATGTATTGAGTTGAACATGGAAATAAGAGTGTTTAATCTTACATGCAAGCATGTTTTTGTTGTATTCTAAGAGAATGAACACCACTTGCATTGTTTGGGTTGGAAATGAGGTCAAGACTAGCATGCATGTTTGAATAATTAAGATAAGAGCTTTGATCACATGAATGTTTATGTTAGAGTTGAGTTTGGTGTCAATTTGAGCCATGCATGTGTTTAATCCTTGAAATTGAGCTCCATGATAATATGTTTAGGTGTTCATACCATGTTAGAACAAGGATATGTGAAATTTGAGCCTCAGAATGCATGGAAAATTGGTTGAATGTCGAGTTTGAACTCAAGAAGTCATTATGGAAAACCCAGAATTTATGGTGTCCGCTCGAGTGGGGGAACCGCCGCTCGAGCGGGGAATTCACGCTCCCAGCATATTTTTGCAGACATGATGCCCGCTCGAGCGAGGAAGTGGACGCTCGAGCGGGGAGCTATGTAGACAGGCCCTCCGCTTGAGCGCAAAGTTCATGCTCGAGCGTATATTTGATATAACCAGCACTTTTGCAGGCCTTAAGGGTCCGCTCGAACGGGGACCCTATTTTTTGAAATTCTAAAAATGCATTCTAAGTTCCGTTTTCCGTTCTCTCTCACTCCTAAGCACTCTTAGGCATACATTGAGCATTGTAATTGAATTAAAGAGACAAGAATAAAGCCTAAAGAGGAATATGTGAATTAAAGAACGGATTGAATTGTTAGTGACCCTCTTATGTTCATGGTATGTGTAGGGTCGAGTTCTAGGGCGAACCAATCAACCGATCACTGTGAGTAATATCTTAATAAGATATCTGAAATATGCTGTTGTCCTATTGTTTATGCAAGTTATGTAATTCATTAGTTTGAATAACGGACAACGATTGATATGAATGATTGGGCCGAAGGCCGATTGATTGGGCCAAAGGCCGATTGATATGATAGATTGGGCCGAAGGCCGATTGACATGAATGGTGGGCGAAGGCGATTGATTGGGCCAAAGGCGATTGATATGATAGATTGGGCGAAGGCCGATTGACATGAATAGTGGGTGAAGGCCGATTGATTGGGCCAAAGGCCGATTGATATGATAGATTGGGCCGAAGGCCGTTTGCTGAACTGTTTCAATAATTGCTTAGGTATTTTGCTTATTTGATATTATTCACTGGGCATTCGCTCACGCTCATTCATGTACATGTAGGTGAGCCAAGGGACGTCCAAAACCAGCCCCAGTGACATTGTGAGAAACAGTCAGAGTTTTGAAGAGTCAGCCCAAAAGTCTCACGCACGAGACTGACTTCGCCTTTTGTCATTTTGTTCTATGCTGTTATGTTGGCAAAGTCTTCGTACATGTTTGTATATAGTATCTTGGGTTGACTTACTTTTGTGTGATCCTGTATGTACAGTGTTTTGTATCAGTACATGATCTGGTGTGAGTTATTAGCATATAAATGTTTGAAATGTTATGGTGTGCATATAAGCACAACTCTATGGACAAAGTTTTAAATTGCTTCCGTTTGGCCCCTTTTACTCTGATGAGTTTAACTTATTTGGTTTGAGGCCGTAGGTAATCTCAGGATTACTGGCCGGTTATGGCCTTAACCCTTAGGGGCGGGTTCGGGTCGTGACACATGCTAAAATCATATATATATATATATATAACTCAAAGAAACTTTCAACCTCAAATTTTAGGAAAAAGGATGAGAAAAGCTTTAAAATCAACAGTGTCAAAATCCGATCTTCACCATATACGACATAGCTCTTAACGAGCTCTCCAATATTAATGAAGACACGAAGGCCAAAGCTCCAATAGATTTGGAGGGATCAAAGAATTTAATAAGGTTGGTGGGTGGCTTTTAGAAAGAGATGAGAGAAAAGTGAGAAAATGAAATGTAGAGAGAGAGAGAGAAATGAAAAGTGAAGGGGAAAGTGTAATGTCTCAACTTTTAAGTGATTGGACACAATTCTTGGAACTGACTTTAGAGAAATTGCTCGAGTGGTGAAACCTGCGCTCGAGCAGTTAATTCAAATTGTCAGAATCTCTCTTCTCTGTAAACAGATTGCTCAAGCGGTGAAACCTTTACTCGAACAGTGAAAGCACATACCCCCAGTATTTCAGACTTCAGGACCAAGAACTGAAAGAATGACATGACTGCTCGAGCGGTCTCAACTCAAAAGTGAGACAAAAACAACCTTAGAAGATTCCCACCATCCTAGATTCACTCCTACACCCAAAGTTGCATATTGACACCCCAGAACACACTATGATGTATATGAACAACCACTAGGAAAAGAATTGGTAACAACATCAGACTTGAAGAGCTCAGTGGTAACAAGGAAAATTAAAAGGGATAGAAATTTCAAATTAATATACTCAACTTGCTTTAAAAGGACTTGCGACATCACAAATTAACCATTTTGATATTAAACTTCCTTGGTCTTAATATTCTCTCTAGATGACTTTAGATTTTGTATCATTTAAATATCTACTTCAAGTGTTTGTTAATTTACTTAAAAATTGAATTATCTAGAATTGAATTAACGGTTGCTTGTTGAATTATGGAATGAATTATTTATTTAATCATATTTCCTAGAAAATGTAGAAGAATTAATTGAATCTCAACCAAGAGCCCTTGGTTCAATTTTACAACTAGAAATGCAAGAATAATAATAGTTAAGTAATTATGCATTCAAATTTTTTTTTTTTTTTAATGTTAGTACTCTAGATTTTTGTGTACTATTTATTTTTATTTATTTATTTATTTTTTGCGTAAATGGTTCAAATATAAAACAAATAGTGTATGCACACTTTTGAAGGCATGGTGTAAATAATATTAGGATTATAATATAATTATAATCCCAACACTATTAAATTTATTTTTTTAATTTGATAAAATCACAAATTCATTATAAAAGTTTGGAGTTCTCATAAAACTTTTAGCGAAAACTTCGCTTCTTTAAACTTATGTAATATATAGCTAGATAGATAGATGTGCCTAGCATACATACAATTTCAACGGACATACATACAATACTGCTTTTGTTTATATAATTATATGGAAATTGTATGTATGCCCGTAATGTCCTAGTGTATTACGGGCATACATACATTTGTATGGAAATATGTGTAAAATATATTGAACAACAAGGAGAAAATTAAAAAAATTAACAAATAGAGAGAAAAATAAAAACGGGAGAAAATAAAAAAATAAAAAGAAAAGAGAGAGGCGGGATTATGGGGTCATTGAAGGAGGGTGTGAGAGAGAGACAGAGAGAGAGAGAGTAGAAAATGTATATGTAGAACATTTTTTGAAAAATATATCTCAGCTATTGTTTTATAATTTGAACAGATCTGAACCATCCAAATGTCGTAATAGAACAAAAATATGTTGAAGATTCAAAAACCGTCATGCTTTATTAAAATATGTTGAAAATTCATCTGAGCCGTCCAAATGTCCTAGTAGGACAAATGTGTGTAGGATAAATTCAAAAACCATCATGTTCTATTATATAGATGTTGAAATTCATATGAGGCCTAAATTTACGAAGTCTATCAGGTATTCAATATATTTTAAAAAATAATTAATTGTTCAAATTCATTTAATTTGTGGACTAAAAAATTCATTAATATAATCTCCACTACTTACAGTAAAATATGACTACTAATTCTGAGATCGCAGACTTTTCCATATAATATGAATAAAAATAAGTGAACAAAGAGGAGAAAATAAAAAAAATAAACAAATAGAGAGAAAAATAAAAATGGGAAAAAATAAAAAAATAAAATGAAAAGAGTGAGGAAGGTAGGATCATGAGATCATAGAAGGATAGGAGATAAAAGGTAAAAGTAAAAGAGAGAAGCGGGAAAATAGAAAATGACATGTAGGATATTTTTTAGAAAATATATCTCAACCATTGTTTTATAGTTTGAATAGATCTGAGTCGTCCAAATGTCCTAATAGAACAAATGTGTATAGGATAAATTCAAAAATCATCATGCTTTATTATATAGATAATATTAGATTTTATCCTTTTGAAATTCTTTAATAACTATTTTAAATTAATTTTATTTTTTAAGTGATATATAAAAATATACGGCTTCAAATTATAAAATTTTACTTTGAATTCCTGAATGTTTAAGACCTGTGCTTATTACTCCCCTATCAATTAACAAAAATAAAGAAAGTAAAAGTCAAAGACCTGTAAAATCATGAGTAAAATGCTTGATCAGATAAAACCCAATCGAAAATAAAGTATGCAAGTTGTTCCATAGGAGCTCATTCAAAGAATCTGATGTGTGAGGTGAAATCTTATTGCTCAATTTGATGGGTGATGTGAAATCTTATTTTTCACTTGATCAAACAACAGAGCATATACTTCATAGGTGGAGAAGTTATTTGGTGCTCTTAGAGTACGGTCATGTAATGTTTCAGATGTGTTGTAATTGGTGAAAATAACGAAATTCACGATTTTGTGTTAGATGTAGAGGCCATGATAGTTTGTGATAGGCCAAAGGCATGACAACGTGATACCCTTGGACCAAGAAATAATTTTTCTCATAGGTGATAATTCAAACCAAATGAACTCATTCAATGAATCTGATGTGTGAGGAGAAATCTTATTGCTCAATGTGATGCGTGATGTAAAATCTTATTGTCGAGATCAAACTGAGCCTGTCATAGGCGAGTATTCAAACCATAGGAATTCATTCAAAGAATCTGATGTGATGCTAAATCTTAGGTAAAATACAAATAAATCTCCTCACATTTGTTTAAAATGTGAATTGTTTATTTTTTTGTAATTTTAAAAATTATAAATATTTTTTTTGTCAGAATTTTTTAATTAAAAAAATTAATAAAAAAATAAAATTTATAGTTATTCTCTTATATAATAATAAAATTATATGAATTGTTCATTGAAATATATTTATGATATTATTAAAAATTGTTAATTGAGTTGATGATTTATTAAAAAAATAGATAATTTGTTATGCGATTAAAATTTTCAAAAGATGGGATGTAATTTTTAGAACTATAAGGAGTAATCTGTATTTTAAGCAAATCTTAAGAGGATGTGTATTTGTAATTTATTAAAAATTTTAAAAAATCATGCAGAAAAGTCAAAGAATACTTCCCATTCTCTTTATTTTTTTGGATTTTTTTTGTTTGTAAAAAGTCAAAAAGTCATTCACAGATACTTCAATTTTTTTCACCTTATATGTTTAGACAAAAAAAACAAAATAATCACTTTTTTAAACCAACCTTGTACACATTTTCAGTAATTATATCAATAACTATAATTTGGACTTTCCACATTGTTCATAAGAAAATTTTGAAAATTATATTGTAAAATATATGAATAAAGTTTGATGAACTTCAGTTAAAATATAATAGGTCCCATTCAATTCCATTTTGTTGATTAAAAAAAAAAAATTCCATTCAAAATGAGAAGCTTTGCTAATAAACAGATTTGCGGTGACCGAAGCATCCCCAAAGTCAAGTCTTAAAAAAGCAAAAAAACAAAAACAAAAAGTCAAGTCTATGTGCAATATTTTAGTATGGATTTTTGTTGACCAAAAATATTATGGATCATGAAAATGTATTTTAAATTTTATACGGTGTGTTGCTATCTATACCTGTCAACTTGGAAAGTAATTTAAAGTTATCAGATTGATTTTTAGAAATAATTTGTGTTGAAATGAAATTTACTCTACATCTTAGGATTCTTAGAGAGATTTCATTTATTTATTTATTTATTTTGGCGACATATAGCAAATCTTCATTGTTGTATTGAGAGGAAAGATTTGCATGACAATACGGCCGAGCTGAGGCGATGTCAGACTTAACGGAATGCATGGCGCCGAGCTAACTCCTCTATTGACGTGACTGACTTGCACGGTCGGAGACATTGACGAACAGCCTTGAACGCCCTAATCGGTTGTGACTTCGCACGTGTCAGACGAACTCGGAGCGAATGGTAACCGAGCTATTGGGTGATCTGGGTTGGTGAAATTGCAGCCGAGGCGGCATGCCTCGGCCGACGGCCGAGGTGAATGGCTTCGTGTGACCTGGAATTAAGCTGGAATGGTTGGAGGCCGGCATGTCTCGCAACCGGTTGGTCTTGATGAACCGGTCAGGAGTAGCTTGGCCGGAGTGGTCTGGCTTTCGCCTGATCCCAAGGGACAGGTCGGCGATATATAGCTCGGTTATGTACATGTAATGGTGATCTTCCACAAGTAATAGGCCGGCTGTGGTACTCCGGTTATGTGTGCCACTTGGGCCAATGGCGCGAGGGAGAGGACATCTGCTCCACGCATGCCTCAATACCGTTAGACAGTTCTGTGTGTACTGGTGTGAGGACAAAACATTTACACGCGTAAGGTGGTGAGAGGCGCGCGCTGCCACCTATCCAGGGAAGGACAGCAGAGGTAGTGTGCGCACAATCTTGAGGTTGCATGGCCAGCCTAGAAATAGGGAGGAAGACGAACGTTGGAGGTATGAAAATTCACTCTCACAAACACTCTCCTCCAATTGTCTTCTTCCTTAGTGATCTGACTTGATCGTCGGAGGGTCTTTCCGGCACACCACCGCCGGGCAGCTCACCATTTTTGTGTTGCAGAGATAGACGCCGTCACGGAAGCAGCGTTCAAGGCGTCACGGAGGCGAGGATATTTAAGCCCGTACATGTATCCTAAAATAAATTGTGGCAAGGTTGATACTTAAAAAGGAAAAAAAAGATGGAGCCATTAGGTTTTCATTCATATATATATGTATATATATTCATACATATATATATTTGTAGAAAAATATTTTACAAACAAAATTGTATACATAAAAATTATATAAATTTTCACATAATGATGTGACATTGATATTTTTATAACAAAAATGCTATCCATACATAAAATTCATACAAAAGTCTCACAAGAATGGTGTGACAATACCATTTTAGTAAATAAATGTCATCTTTGTGAGTGTTTTGATTTAAAGTGAATGACTTACATTAAGCCACATCGTTATGTATAGAAAGAGAGCTGCTATTTGCCCATACCTTTTTACTTTAGCTCTCCCACTTCTTTGAACCCTCCCCTAGCAAAATGAAATTCCTCCATTTTTCTTTCAACCTCTGCCTTAATACCAACTATATCCTAAACCCCAAAACCAAACCCAAACCCTAACCCTAACCCCAACCCCACCTCCACCTTTACTCCTCTCTGATCAGCAGCCTTCTCCGGCAACCACCCTCCCACCATCTCTCACCACCGCGACCCCCTTACACTTCTCTCTCTAATATGGGCTCTCTCTCTCTGTAGACACCCCATTTTGACTGGCCCTAAGACTTGAGCGCTTTCTTTTGATCTACCCTATGATGAATAACAAGAAGGTGTTTCTTACAAAATCATCAACAAGAAAAATGGAATTTGGTTTTCTCTCAAAAAAACCTTACGCCCCATTTTGGCCAAACTATTTTAGACCTTAAAACCCTCTTTTCAAAATATTTTTCCAAATGTTTCTACGATGTTCCGAGGCTCCTATTTCAATTAAAATATTGCACTTTTCAATAAACTAAAGAAGGACAAAGTGGAAATAAATGGAAAGGAGGAGAACTCTTTGAAAAATATTTAAAATATTTTCTTTATAGATTTGGAGTTGAAGGAAATAGGAGGGGATGGAAGAAAACTGGTTTAGGAAAAGGATGAGCACCAAATCATTAAGAAAGAAATGAATAGCTTGCACTAAATTAGGCATATTTCTTTATACACTTGGAATTTAGATGTAAAGCCACCACCATTGGAAAGTAGACTTCTAGGGTTTTAATTTAGACTTAAGAATCACCTAAAATCGAGTGGGATAAAGGAGATATACTCGTTGGAAGTCGGGCTTAAGAGCAGATTTTGTTGATCCGACCCGAGACAGCCCCGTTTTTTTGGTTTTGGTTCGGTTGGGACACCCCATTGACCCATTTTATGATATATTCATCACCAAATGCATATACACTTAGCCTCCATTATCTAGTGCTTGATCCATTGGAGATAAGGCTCCACTTTTGTTTCCCATTAGCTCCACTAGTCTTCCATTAGCTCCATTATCTTTCTTTATGCTCTATCTTGTCTTCCACCTTGTCTTCCACCATTTCTTCATTTTGTTAGCCTATATGTATACATCACATCGTTGAGAGGAGCAAGTGGATAGATTAAGGAGAGAACATTTGAGCTAGAGAAAAGTTGAGTTTTTGAGCTAAAACACTCATATCTTCTATATACACCTCATACCTTCCATATAAACTAAAATTCTATCTTTTCTACACCCAAAACTCCTCCAAAATTTTTGAAATACTTGAATTTCGGTAGCTTTAATCAAGAAAAAGAGTGGGTATTGGTAAAAGTGAACAAAAACAAGAGAGATAATCACTTTCACCACATACACCTCCAAGCATCATTCTAGCAAGAATTCCAAGCTTTCAAATTCAGGATTGAGAATATAATTCATACACTTGAGGGTGATCAAAAGGAAATTTGGAAATCATGAAGTTTATCCTTTCTTGAAAAGGTGAATTTTCAATTTATTTCATTTTCATGCATTTCTTACTTATTTAACTCTTTTGCTTTGATTTCTTATTATGCTATATATTGTTGTAATCTAATTGAAAGTCCCATATTTATTGTTTTTAGTTATGTTTTAAGCATGACTAAAAGACCTTCAACTTAATGGTTTAATCTCTTTGGAGGTTCATTACGGGGCATTACTTCTCTCTCATGCTAAGAACAAACTTCTTGTTTGGCCTTCTCTTCATTAGTGGATGTAATTATTACTTTTGGACAAAATGATTAAAGAATGGTAAGGTAATACAAAGGGCTAATAAAATTAGACTAAAGAGGCACAAGATAATAAAATTGAGTTGGGTTCAATCAAACGTCATATTAAACCCATTGCATTTCTTACTTATTTTGCTTTGATTTCTCATTATATTATTTGCCTGTTTGGCAGAAATTATTTACAACTTATTTCAGCTTTCAGCTTAATTTAAGCTATTTTGATGTGCTTGGTTTAGCTTATACCTTATAACTTATAGCTTTGTGGAAGTCAGAAATCAGCTTATTCTTTGAGTGGGGCATGAGATGCTTTAAGAATAAGCTGGAAATCAGCTTAAGCTGAAAGTTATAAGCTATAAGCTGTTTAGGCATAAGCTATAAGCACTTTCCCACAGCTCTACCAAACAGGACTTATATATTGTTGTAATCTAATTAAAAGTGGTGAGTTGAGACTCCCATATATATTGTTTTTAGTTCTGTTTTTGTTGTGGAAATCTAAGAAAACATAGTTTGGCTGAGCCTACTGGGCTACCCGGCTAGTTAGTTGGTCGGGTAGCCACCTAAAAGTACACCATCGCGCTCGTGACCTTCATGCCATACCCACGACCTCTAGGCAAAATCGGACAGCCTTCCGACGTTAAGAAGATCAACCTCCGATGGTCTTTGAGGCACTTAAAGCTGCTATTTTCTTATGTTTATTTTATTTTGAGTGTTTGTGAGGATTTTTATATTGTGTTGTAATATTTATTCATCTCCCTCGGATTTGTAATATTTAAAGTGTTGTAATAATTCCCCATCCCCACTTATTGTCTATCCTATTCTTTAATCACTTTCCCTAAATATACATATGTATATATCTTGCATACCATGCATATCCATGCTTTTACATACATGATTCATGCCTAGATTCGGCTAAATTTGCAACTTTGCACTTTAATTAATTATTACATGATTTTGTGCGCTATTGCATGTTTTGCAATGTTTCATGTCATGTTTTAGAAAGCGGATCTTTAGAAGCATTCTTGTGTATGTATTGCATTAGGATATATAGGATCATGCATATTTTACTAATTTTTCTTTGTAGCTATTACATGGAATGTCGGTAAATATGTAAGTTGTTATGCTTTAGCATTCCGCTTATACATAATTTTCTTATTATGTTTAGCATCCTATCATGTGGCTATTTGTTTACTTGATATAACTGTATGAATGCCAGTGGATGGAGGTTGTGTCGCTTAATTTGGATTGATGTCGACTTTTTTCATGTTTGTAAACTCAATTTATTTGGGTTGTACATCTTCTAAACTCTTTCAAAACTATATGAAATCAAGTTGTTTCAAAGTGGGTGACATAGCAAGAGGAAACACTCTCTCTCTATTTGGGTCCGAATTGTTTAATGCGCATGGGTACCCCCCAGGCATGTTACACACACACACACACACAAACACACACACACACACACACTCTCTCTCTCTCTCTGTTTTCTTGCATTCCAATCAAGTATGAGTGAGAAATAGAGCAAGAGGAAAGACCCATCAACAATGGCCACCATTAAAATCACTATCATAGGCTATATGGCGAGTGATTTCATGGTCATATGTCTTGCCCTCCTTCTCCTTTTTCTTCTTCATCTTCTTTTGAAAACCCTAGGTTTTTATCTATCTGTCTCTCTCTCTCTCTCTTGCAATGGATGGGGAGGTCACGATGGTGGAATGGGTTTGACAACATAGTGCTGAATGAATCTTGAATGTTCGGCAACACAGTGCTGAAAGAATCCTTTTAGTTTAGTAACACAGTGCTGAATAGGTCAACGTCACAATCGTGATCTCTACCCCTACTATTGTTGCAATCACAGCGCACACAATAGAGATTGATTTTACTCTCTCTCTCTCTCTCTCTCTCTTCTCTTATTCAGATTTGCAGTAGGGGTTGGAGATGCTTGTCGGTGGAGGTGGTGGCTGATTGCAATAGAGGAAGTGGTGGTTGCGGTGGTCGGAGATAGTGATATTGCCGGAGGTGATTGGGGTTAGGGTTAGGGTTTGGAAAATTAAGGTTAGAAGATTAGGAATGAGGGTAAAAATGAAATTTTAGGTTGGGAAAAATTAGAATTAAAAAACAATAAAGAACGTGGGCGTTCTAAGAAGAAAGATAGGGATTAATAGCAATGCTCAGATAGAAATTATGTATGAATTTTTTGTTTGTATATCTGTTGGCACCATAAATCTATAATTTTATTATTATTTATTATTTATATAATTGCAGGACTTGTGGCACCCTTCTACTTATTTGGAGGTTATGAGAAATTATGAAGTATTAAACACACATGGAAAGATGATGGATGACAAAGTGAAGAACATGGAGCATGAAGTGGAGGTTGAAGGAAGTTATGGTAGATCATGGAGTATGAAATGGAGGAGATAGAAGAATAGAGTAGTTACTAGGTAGTTTTTTTCCTACAAGTCTTTGCCTATAAATAGCTATTCATGGCTATAGTGTAATGATCCAACTAAAATCAAAGACAATTGATTTCTATTCTTCTTGTCATTTATCTTTCTTGAACTTTATTTTATGCACTTTCTTTAAGAAGAATAGGAGAAGAGGTAATTAATGATTACTTTGATTGTTCACTTAATCATCTTTCTCTATCTCCCTCGCTATTCTTTTAATTTTTATTTTCTCTACACTTGGCAATTTTGAAATCATTGCTGGCATGCTCACATTTATGATATTTTCCTTTGTAGGAAAAATAAGCCAACAATTTTTTGGCACGCCTGGTGGGACGTCAAGTGTGAGAAATGAAAAATGAATTGGATTCATCCATTCCAAATAGCCTAAATGAAATAATCTGGCGTAAACAAAAAAATTTGGATCTTCAAGAAGAGATTCATGTTCTTGATGAAATAAACTTTCATCTATTACAATGTTATTTGGTGGAAGAAAAAAGACACCATTTAATTGGAGAAATTCCTCAACTTGATATGAAAATTCGCCAATGGAATGATGAGTTGTCAACGCTCACTACCAAGTCTTTAAATGAGGCTTTAATGGCTGGAATTGATGAATTTTTTCAAAATTTTTCCATGGTTGAATATAGCGAAAGCAAATAATTGATTTCATCAATGGCTCGAGGGGTCAAAAACCCGTTTTTAGATAGCCAACTTATGAAAATGACATAGATAAAAAGCATGTTGTTGAGCCAAATATGATTAAAATAATGTTCCATATAGGGCTTGGAGGGTTGAAAAACTCATTCTTAGAGAGTCAAACCATGGAAACAACATGCCTATGGAGGATTTTCATAAGCCATTAATGGTTAAAATAGAAAAACAACCCATTAGGCCAAGAAATGATGAATCTCACATGTTTATAGAAGAAATTCATAAGCCATTAATGGCTAAAATAGAAAAAACAGTTCATTAGGCCAAGAAATGATGAAATTCAAGTGGCCGAAGAATATATTCTTAAGCCAAACATAGCTAAGAATGATGAACAACCCAACGTTCAGAGTCCAAATTTTCAAAGCCCCTTTTTTTAATGACTTTCGTTGTTCAAAACTTACTTTGGATTTGTGGATTGCACCAAAATATAATTTTGATGACGTGGCTAATAAAATTAACAAATTGTTCTTATGAGTTCGAAGCACTAAGAACAGGAGATGGCCATTTAAAATGCATTAACTTGGCTAGGAAAATCCTATGCATTTAAATCAGCGGTTGAGAATGGCTTATCTTTTCAAATTGATGGCCAATTTATTTTATTTTTATTTTTTTTAAAGGTGCAAAATAATGACAGTATGTGTGTTTCGGTTGTAGTCAAACAATGGCTCTTGCATTCAAAGCATCAAGAGTTGTTTTGGACGTTGATTACTTCACCTTCAAAGCTTTATAAAACTTCAAATCATATCATGAAGTAAGATTACTTTCGAATATATATATATATATATGTACATGCATAAATCATAATTGGTTGTCTAAAACAACCTAATTTTGGTTCGTCTCTTTGAAATTTAGAAGCATATTGTAAGATGAGAGAATGTTCTAGTATGTGGCGACTACTTATTACATTATCATTATATTAATAAAAATGGTCGAATATGTGGTTCAAACCACTTTGTTGGTGTTATAATGGTATTTTAAGCAAGTTTGTTGCTCATACCAAGCAAAAGAATTTTTTGCAAAATTCACAAAGTCAATTTGTTTGGTATTTTATATTTGAAGATGAGAAACCAATTTTTTGGTTTGATCTTTAAGTATTCACCCAATTATTGGTTTGAGTATATTACCTTCGAAGATTTACATGAAAAAAAAATAAAAAATCATTGGTTTAATAAAAAAAAATACCTTCGAAGACTAGTCACATGCCATATGTATTGACATATTTTATTACCACACCATCATATATTTCGAAGTAATTTACTAATTAATGTCAATATTAATGATTTTTTTTGTATTGAAGCCACATCTTTTGGTGATTTTAGTCTTCTTATATGGCCTTAAAACAACTTTGAAGCTTCATAGGCCTATAAAGCATGCCACGGGTGCCTTTGAAACATGATTTTGACCTGCTATTGACTTCTTCGAAGAATGATTTCATATGTTATTGACACCTCCGAGCATGATATTGGTCCATTACTAATAGTGGCCACCCAAAAATTTATTTTTACATGCAGAATTGTTTGTGGTTTACACTTCCAAGGTCACATGTCTATATTCCTGGACATATGTTTATGTCAAATAGGTTGGCCAAGTGTTCCTAACTTGGCCTATAATGAATTTTTGAGTGTATGATGTTATTTGGGGTTGCATGCAAACGTAAAGTTCCATGACGTATGATACATTGCATCTATGAAGAACACATGTTAGCTTTGAAAACCCGCATTTGAAACTCTAAAGGTCTTCCCTTGAAGCTTTTGTTAAAGCGTGTGGTGACATTTTCGAAGCAAAGTTTGTTCGTCTAGCATCACTCTTGACCTTTGAAGGGAGGTTTTGGCCCCTTGAAACTTTGTTGTAAGTATCTTCGAAAGATGATGTTCATCTTATATTAATGTCTCCAACCTTTGAGGGGTGATTTTGATCCTTGAAACTTTGCATAAGACCTTGAATGATGAATTTTGTCATTTATAAACACACCATAAAGGGTGATTTTGGTCCTCTATACCACCTTGAAGCTTGTTACTAGTCCATAATAGCTAGTATGTTATAACGACTTGTTAAGGTGAATCATGTTGGATTAGCTTTGCCTTGAAAATATGAGGTTACGAATGATTCTAAGTGCATGCAACACCAACCTACTTCAAAGGGTTCCAAGTTTTCAAATTGTTTGAAGTCTGAGTAAAACAAAATTGTTTAATTTTTTTCAAAGGATTGATGCCAATTCAAAGCACATATATAATATCCCTTCAAAGCATATATATATTGTGATAACCCTACCATGCAATACACTTACATTTATTTATTGAATGCTAATTATGTATTTGGTGTGTAATTTGTGTATATCTATTCATTTGGTGAATTATATGTCATGATTTCTGTTCTAAATTTGAAATTGAAAGCCTTAGTGACTTCAGAACTGAAATTGATGAGTCTAATTAGGTTATCATAATTTTTAGAACCTTTTGAGAAATTTGATTTAAATTTGATTAAGTTTAGTAAAATTAAGTTTTGATTAATCAAGCTTTAGTCCTGATTAACTAGCAATCCTTAATTAGCAACCTAAACTAATCGCATTTATATATATGTTAAAAAGAGGAGAGTTAGTCATTTTGAGCTCAAAAATTACATTGGAAGAATTCTAGAGTAAAAGAGTATTCAAGTTTTAGAGAGAGAGAGAGAACTTGAGAGCTTGGAGAAATTGTTAGAAGATTGGAGAATTGAGAAGAGGAACTCAAGATTTTGCTAGAACAAGCTAAATTCAAGACTCTAGGTAAGAATTTGATCTTTAATTCATGTAATCAAGTTACCTAGCTAATGAATTCATGGAGAATTTGTGATTAATACAAGTAATTTGGAAGAAATGTGTTTAAGGATGAGTTAAATTGAAGTTAGGCATACATACAAGCATAATTTTGTGAAGTTTCATCATTTTGAGCATGAGTCATGTTATCTATGTTGAATTTAGAAGTTGTATCATACATGCATCCATGATTCATAGAGTTTCGAAGTTCACTTTCATGTTTTGAGAATTGTGGAAGAAGAATTTGAAAATATTTCAACATGCATGAAGATTTGAGTTTCATTTTGAAGAATTCGTGAAGTTTTGAGCTAAGGGTTTGAAATTGACTATGCATTCATGTGTTTCAAAGTATTTCTAAGTGTTTGGACAAGCCATGCAAGATCTTTTGCTTTGGAATTGAGTTGAACATTTTCTTCATGTTTTGAAAATCGAAATTGACCTTATCTCTTAAGCGCACAATGAGGGCTTCCAGTATTTTTGCAGAACATTGCATATCGCTCGAGCGACCAATAGTCAGCTCTAGCGACCTCAATTTTCTTCGCACATTGGCTTGAGTGATTGTCGATCCTACATTTTGACCATCCTGTACTTTTGCAGACCATGTGGTCCGCTCAAGTGACCAATTGTGCGCTCGAGCGAACTGTCCTGTTTTAGCTTATTTTGAAGAGTTGCACTATATCCGTATTTGCGTTCTCATTTCTTTTTGAGCATTCTTAGGCATGATGTGAAATCCCGTATTTTTGAGGTATTAATATTTTAGTGAGAGATATTGGTGGTAGTTTGGTGGTGAAATTTTTAAATGAGAACCTAACTTATTTTCTCTATTTGTGTTATCTCTTTTTACCTCCATTTCATTATTATCATTATTTATTCCTTTTATTTATTTATTTTTAGTTTGCTTGGGCTTCAAGTAAAGGTTCTTTTCTTTCCCTCTATGCAAAGGTTCTTTTGTTTCCCTCCAAGCAACCTTTCTTTGTCTACAAGTCAATTATCTTTCGTTCTCTCCAAGTTTACTTGAGGCTGCTCTTTGTTTTGCCTATAATTTGGAACTCATCCTCTCAACTTCTTTCTATTCTTCTTCTTGGTCCATCTATATCTCTCTCTCATATGGTTTTCTCTTAAATTATAGAAATTTAGAGTTTAGATTAAGAGTATTTAGAGTGAGAGTTAGTATTTTATTCAAGAGGAGATTCGTAGATTTTGTTAAACTTTACATACATTTTGGATCCACAACCTTTGGAGATTTATGGTGATATAGCAGATGATTAAAGCATTGGTGTTTGAGGGATTTTGCATCAAGTGGTCATGGAATTGTTTTGAGGTAATTCGGGTGATATACAATATGCTTCCTCTAAATCTCTTTGCAAAGAGTTTTTATCTTAATTACTTCACATTTGTGCTCCTCTTGATTATCCTGGTCATATGTTAAATTATATGGAATCATTCTTGTTAATACGTTTGATTATTCTAGTCATTTGATAAATTATGTGAAGTTGTTCTGTATAGTTAGTGTTGATTTGTCTGGCTAAATTATGTAGAAATGTTCCGTACATGGATTAAGTGGACCTTGCCAATAGCTTGGACCAATAGCCTGGATAAGCAGTTGTGCTTGGCTGAGGTAGGTATGGTCGGTCACTGGTCATGTACCAAGTAGGATTGGGTATTTGGTCCTGGATAAATTATCATATGTTGAGTTGACTTGTTTGTGCAATTTGGTAAATTGCTTGGTATCTCAAATTGAATCGTTTGTGCCATGTCATAAATTGTTGGATCCCTGTTGATTTATTCTCTATCCGAGCATTATTATTCCTGTCATATCGAATACTTCCTGAATTAATTTATTTTTCATGTGTGGAGCAAATCTAGTGGTGATTGGAGTTGAAACATTTAAAGGATTATTGAGTTGGAGATTTTTGGACCCACCACTATATATTATTTTTGGAGATTTGTATAAATTATAAATTATAGACATTTGTGTTGTTAGGTTTTTTATTAAGTAATATACTTAGGATTCTTGTATTCTTGTACACCTAGGTTTCCTATACACCTAGGTTTCTTGGCTTATATATATAGGCCTCTCCTATTGTAATTGATAGATTGAATATATACAATACATATTATTTTCTCTCTCTCTACTATTCTCATAACATGGTATCAGAGCCTAGGTTTTTTTCCTAGCCTCCTTTTCTTTTTCATCACGTTCTTTTATTTTT
Organism: Camellia lanceoleosa; assembly: GCA_025200525.1. Taxonomy (NCBI): domain Eukaryota; kingdom Viridiplantae; phylum Streptophyta; class Magnoliopsida; order Ericales; family Theaceae; genus Camellia; species Camellia lanceoleosa. The sequence continues at coordinate 154,524,191 of CM045761.1, forward strand.
CCTAGTAGATTGCTTCCTTCTGTTTCTACGTATCACATCCTTTTCTGTTTCAACAATTATCCTATACTATCTTCTTCGTCTCTTCACGACAAAGCCAACGACACCAGCCTCATCGTCATCCGATGCTCCACGCGCCGTCACGCGCCTCCAGAGGCTTGGCGAGCGCTGTACCGTTTTCCCACGCGCCTCACGCGCCTCCTGCAATTGTCTCGCACTATCGTGCGCCGCGGCCTCATCTGCTAACGTGAGCCACGTGTTTCTGACGTCAACTGATGTCAACCTTGGTTTCTTGTGCGCCGTTGCTGCTGTTGTTATCGTACACTGCGCGTCTCTCTGCTAACGTGTGCCGCGCACGCTGACATCACCCTCTTGCCGTGACATCAGCCCTCTGTTGACCAGACTCGTCACCCAGTTTGACCAACCGCTTTCTTGCCTTTTTGGGTGTGTTTTTGGCCTGTTCAGACCATATCCCACCTATTTTCGGCCTCCTGAATTCGCTAGTGGGTTCCGTTTTGGCAAAATCAGCCTCTACACAGTCCCGTCTTCTTCTTCTTTTCCCTGTTTGCACATTATGGATCGTATCGAGCACATCCACTTTATTTCTTTCATCCTTGATCGGTCAAATTATGTTAGTTGGGCCCAAGCTCTCTCCAACTTCATCAAAGGGAAACGTCTTTGGCGGATCATTACTGGTGCTCTTCCCAAATCCAACTAGGCGGAGGATGAGGCGACTACGCCTTTGATGACCGTCTTGTGAATGGGAAAGTAAGAATTATCAAATAATCACCTGGTTCCGAGCTACCTCAGTTCCCTCCATTCGTCTCCAGTTTGGCCGGTTCCAGGATGATGTTCACATTACTTCCCCTGCCAAATCAATTTAGGATTTCTTGAGAGACCGTTATCAGACCACTGGCCATGCTCATCAATATCAACTTTGCAGACTCTTCATCATATGCGCCAGGCACCCGGTCAGTCTATCAATGACTTCTTATCCCATATGTTGTATGTTTGGGACTAGCTAGCTCTTTTTGAGCCTCCATGGGCATTTTCTGAGGATGCATAGTTGTTTATTACTTATCGGAATCATCAGCAATTATTACAGTTCCTTATGGCTCTTCATAGCACTTTTGAGCCTGTACGTGCTTCATTGCTCCATCGTTTGCCCTTGCCCACTTTAGAGCAAGCCATTACTGAACTATAATCAGAGGAGACTCATTTTGGGACTCTCAAAACTCATAATATGGATTCTGTTCTTGCTACGCCATCATCACAGAGTTTCTCATCTTCACAGTTTGCTAGTTTATGCTAGTATTGCCTCAATCGTGGCTTGTCAGCCACTCATTCTCTTGTTCAGTGCCAGGTTCGTGAATGCTTTACTTGTCATAAGACTGCTCCCGGTCATCTTTAACGCTATTGTCCTCGAGCTCCCTCCAAGAAAGGGTCTTCTCGTTCTAGGTATCAGTTCAAATCTGGCCAAGGTTCTCACTCTGTTGCTGTTGCCTCTGAGGGTTCTTCTACTCACTACTCCACTGATTCCGCTACTCCTTCATTCTTTATGGATGATGTTGATCCCTCATCCAATAGGTGCTTGCCAAAACTAGTACTCCTTCATTTACTGCTCTTTCCGTGACTTCAGGTAATTCTCCTTGGTATTTTGATTCTGCATGCTGTAACATATGACTTCTGACTCCACTATGTTTTCTTCTATATCATCATCGTCTTTTGTCCCCATCATACACACTGCTGATGGTTCTCATATGACTGTCCATCACACTGGCCACATTTCTACTTCTACTGTGTCTCTTTTTGATGCTTATCGCATTCTTGCTCTTCATTTGAACCTTATCTCTGTTAGCCAGTTATGTGAACTTGGTCTAACTGTTACCTTTTCTGCTAATGGTTGTTTGGTGCAGGACCCTCAGACGAGATAGATTTTTGGGATAGGCCGCAAGCATTGACGTCTGTTCGAGCTTACCCATCTTCGCATACCTCATAAATCATCTACTGCTGCTCTCCCCCACATCAACTAATACTGCTCCCATTGCTTCCTCTGCTGCATCTACTTCTTCATTGTCTTATTTACAACTTTGGCATTGTTGCTTAGGACATGTCTCTTTTAGTCATTTGAAAACTTTAGTTTCTAGTGGTCAGTTAGGTCACGTCCTTCTTGAAGATGTCGATTGTTTATCTTGTAAAATTGTTAAACAACCTGCTTTATCTTTTAATAACAGTACTTCTATGTCTACTGCTCCTTTTGATCTTGTGCATTCAGATATTTGGGGACCTTCCCCCACACCGACCATGGGGGGAGGGGGGTCAAGATATTTTGTGATTTTTGTTGATGATTTTTCTCATTATACTTGGTTTTTTCTTCTCAAAAATCGATCTAAACTTAAACAGATTTATTATAATTTCTTTGCCATGGTTACTTTTCGGTTTTCTCGTACTATTAAAATATTTCATCATGATAATGCTAAAGAATACTTGGATTACATTTACATCTTTTCTTTAGGCTAACAGTACCCTATCTCATCGCTCTTGTGTAGGCACGCCCTAACAAAATGGACGAGTCGAAAGAAAGCACCGTCATATTCTAGACATTACCCGGGCTCTTCTCATCTCATCTTCTTGTCCTGAACAGTTTTGGGGGGAAGCTTCCCTCACTGCCATCCACACCATAAATCATGTACCTACACCTGTCATAGCTAATATTTCCCCTTATAAGCGCTTGTATGGTTCTCCTCCTGATTACACCACTCTTAAAGTTTTTGGTTCTGCTTGTTTTGTTCTACTTCAGTCTCACGAACACAATAAACTAGAACCTTACTTTCATCTTTGCTATTTTCTGGGTATGGTATGTAACATAAAGTGTATCGTTGTTGGGATCCTATCTCCAAGCGACTTCGTATTTCCCATCATGTGGTCTTCTGGGAACATAAAATGTTCTTCACTCTTTCCAAGTTTCACTTACCACAGTCCACCCACTCACTGATCTTTACTGATCTCTCTATAGACCTGTTTTCTAGTGACTGTGATGTAGATTTTGGTTCCATGCTCTCACAACCGCCTCGCCTATTGTCCATCTGAGGATCCTATATAGCGATGGCCTACACCTTCTCTATTGAGGTTCCTCCTCCACGAGTGTCATTCCACACGGGTAGCAACCTACATTCTTCTCAAGTGATTATATTGTTGGTTCCTTGCCTTTTCCTCTCATGAACCTACTTCCTATCAAGAAGCTTGTTCTAATCCTCTTTAGCAACAAGCTATGATTGATGAAGCTTGAGCTTCGATAAAACTCATACAGGATGTGGTTGATCTTCCTCTGGCAAAATCTTGTTAGTTGCAAATGGGTTTACAAGCTCAAAACTCATTCTGAAGGTTCCATTAAGCGTTACAAAGCTCGCTTTGTCGTCCGAGGGTTTACTTAAGAGTATAGCATTGACTATGAAGAAACATTTGATCTTGTTACTCGTCTTACTTCCGTTCGCAGCTTACTTGCAGTGGCTGCTACTCACCACTGGAGTCTTTATCAGATGGATGTCAAGAATGCATTATTTAATGGTGATCTCACTGAGGAAGTTTATATGCAACCTCATTCTGGTTCTTCTGTTCCATCAAACAAAGTCTGCAAACTTCGTCGTGCTTTATATGGTTTGAAACAAGCTCCGCGTGCCTGGTTTGCCAAGTTCAGCTTTACCATTTGTGACTTTGGCTTTTCCTCCAGTGCCCATGATTTTGTCTTGTTTATACGTAAGATGGAGCGTGGTATTATTCTCCTTCTCCTCTATGTGGATGATATGATTATCACTGGAGATGACCTCACAGGTATTTCTAGTCTCCAACAGTTTCTCTATCGCTAGTTTGAGATAAAAGATTTGGGTTTGCTTAGCTACTTCTTTGGCTTGAAAATTTTTCAAGATTCATCTGGTTACTTTCTTACTCAGGCCAAGTATACTTCTGATCTTTTAGCTCGTGCTAGCCTTACCGATTGCAAAACTGCCACTACTCCTGTTGATCCTCAAACTCGTCTTACACCTCTTGAAGGTTCCCTATTGTCTGATGCTACCAAATATCGTCAGCTAGTTGGCAGTCTTGTTCATCTCACGGTTACTCGTCTCGACATTGCTTATGCTGTTCACATTGTCAGTCAATTCATGGCTGCCCCCCGTTCTTCACACTATGATGCTATGATTCGCATTTTGCGCTATCTCAAAGGCACTTTGTTTCATGGTCTTCACTACTTTGCACAATCTTCTCTATAGCTTCATGCTTTTTCTGATGCAGATTGGGTGGGGATCCTACTGACCGTCGTTCCACTACTGGGTTCTGTTTCTTCTTAGGCACCTCTCTTATTATCTAGCATAGTAAGAAACAAACTCTTGTTGCTCGTTCTAGTACCGAGGCTGAGTATTGTGCTCTTGCTGACACTACTCAGGAGCTTATGTGGCTTCGTTGGCTTCTTTCTGATTTGGGAGTTTCTCATTCTTCTGTCACCAATCTTTATTGTGACAGCAGTGCTATTCAAATTGCACATAATGATGTCTTTCATGATCTCACCAAGCATATTGAGATAGATTGCCACTTTATCGCTAGCATGTTACTCGGGAACCTTTGTAAGTCTTCTCTTTGTGACCTCTGTTAAACAAGCTGCGGCCTCTTCACGAAGCCCATCTTCGGGGCCTTCTCGATCTTTTTGCCAAGCTCAAGTTACTATCGCCTTACCACCTTGAGCTTGGGGGGGTGTTAGGTTTCTTTCTATTCCTAATGTACACAGGATTCTTGTATTCTTGTATACCTAGGTTTCCTATACACCTAGGTTTCTTGGCCTATATATCTGAGGCTTCTCCTATTGTAATTGATAGATTGAATATATACAATACATATTATTTTCTCTCTCTCTACTATTCTCATAGCAGTGTAATTATTTTGAAGCTAGTTTGTATTTTTGAGGTTATTAATTAGTTAGAATTTAATTTTGAGGTTGATTTGATTTCTTAATGGCACGGAAGTTGGGGAGTTCTGAGAATGGTATCGAGCGTGAGGATTCGTCTTACATCTTATATAGGATCTGTTGGGTGATTAATATTTGGATTCAATATTTGAGATTAAAAAAAAATGATTGATATTTGAGATATAAAAAAAATCATTGTTTATATCAGAGTGCGTAGAGAAACCCTATTGTTTGAGGAGTTAGTAGTTATTAAATTTTGGAATGTTAGATATTGTGAATTTCGATGACGAAATTTGTTTAAGGGGGATAGATTGTGAAATCTTGTATTTTTGAGGTATTAGTATTTTAGTGAGAGATATTGGTGGCAAGATTTTTAGATAAGAACCTAACTTATTTTCTCTATTTGTTTTACCTTTTTTTATCTTTATTTTATTATTATTATCATTATTCATCTCTTTTATTTATTTATTTTTTTAGTTTGCTTGGGCTCCAAGCAAACGTTCTTTTCTTTCCCTCTTTGCAAGGTTTTTTCTTTCCTCCAAGCAACCTTTCTTTGTCTACAAGTCAATTATCTTTCTTTCTCTCCAAGTTTTCTTGAGGCTACTCTTTGTTTTGCCTATAATTTGGAACTCATCTTCTCAACTTCTTTCTATTTTTCTTCTTGGTCCATCCATATCTCTCTCTCATATTGTTCTCTCTTAAATTATAGAAATTTAGAGTTTAGATTTAGAGTATTTAGAGTGAGAGTTAGCATTTTATTCAAGAGGAGATTAAGTAGATTTTGTTAAACTTTACATACATTTTGGATCCACAACCTTTGGAGATTTATGGTGATATAGCGGATGATTAAAGCATTGGTGTTGGGGGATTTTGCATCAAGTGGTCATTGAATTGTTTTGAGGTAATTGAATTGGTATACAATATGCTTCCTCTAAATCTCTTGCAAGAGTTTTTATCTTAATTACTTCACATTTGTACTCCTCTTGATTAACCTGGTCATATGTTGAATTATGTGGAATCATTCTTGTTGATACGTTTGATTATTCTAGTCATTTGATAAATTATGTGAAGTTGTTCTGTGTGGTTAGTGTTGATTTGTCTAGCTAAATGGCGTGAAAATGTTCCGTACATGGATTGAGTGGACATTGCCAATAGCTTGGACCAATAACCCAGATAAGCGATTGTGCTTGGGTGAGGTGGGTGAGGTCGATCACTGGTCATGTACCAAGTAGGACCGGGTATTTGGTCCTGGATAAATTATCATATGTTGAGTTGACTTGTCTGTGCAATTTGGTAAATTGCTTGGTATCTCAAATCGAATCGTTTGTGCCATGTCGTAAATTGTTGGATCCTTGTTGATTTATTCTCTATCCGAGCATTGTTATTCCTGTCATATTGTATACTTCCCGAATTAATTTAATTTTCAGGTGTGGAGCAAATCTAGTGGCGATTGGAGTTAAAGCATTTAGGTCATGTTTGATTTACAAGACTAATAGTGAAGTATTAATAATCCTATTAAATTAGTGTGGTATTCACTATCCAATTGGATTAATATTCATTGGATTAATAATCCCACCCCTACCCCATTACTAATAATCCTACAAATTTGTTGGATTAATTATCCATTGGATTAATAATCCTAAACCAAAATGTTAAAACAAACATAGGATAATTGGGCCTACGGATTAATAATCCCAATCCCATGCTCTAATCCACCCAATCAAACATGCCAAAGGATTATTGAGTTGGAGATTTTTGGACCCACCACTATATATTTTTTTTGGAGATTTGTATAAATTATAGATATTTGTGTAATTATTTTGGAGTCAATTTGTATTTTTGAGGTTATTAATTATTTAGAATTTTAATTTTGAGGTTGATTTGATTTATTAACGGCTTGGAAGTTGGGCGTTACACATGAGTTAAACCTAAAAAATGACTTGATAAGTTAGAATTGAATTTTGTTTTGTTTTTTTGTTTTTGTTTTTGTTTTTAGGACTAGGCATCAAAATATGTTAGATAAATAACTTAATAACATCAGTTGCCAGCTTATGTGCTGGTTGGATTACATTCATTCCGACCTTACAAATACAAACATATTCAAAATCCTTACTATAATTAATTATATCACTAACTATAGACATAATTTGCCAATCTTGGACTTCTCTTTTGTTCTGTAGTAGCTTGACCAAGACTTGACAATCTGTTTGAATAGTTAAAATGTTTATCCCATTTTCCTTCACCCATTTTAGAGCTTCCACACATGTCTTTGCCTCTGTTGCCAATGGACTAGGGATTGGGTTCACAGCTAGAGCATTTTGATATAGATTTTGACCCCCATTGTCCATGCATACCCAAGCAATACATGCACCTGTGTTAGATGTTTTCCATGCTCCATCTATTATGATCACCTAAGGAGAGAAACCAATAGACTGTTTCTTTACTTGTGCTTGTTACAAAACACGGAGGTTAGCTTGATGATTCCCAGGACCTGCATTATCAATAATATGAACATAATGACCATGATGTGCAACATTTATAGCCAAAGCTGAAAGGTCTTTCACGGCCTCAATTGTGTCTTTAATACTCTTAGGACTATGATTGAATATAAAACTATTCCGTTGTAGCCATATAGCCCAAAGAATAGCAACGGATTGAATAATGACTATGTCATCCTTCACTTGCTCAACCCATGTTTTAAACCACGAAAAAAAGGATACTTGTGCCCCAATGCTAAAATCAACGGTGCTAATCCCCGCTATACCCTTTGCGAAAATGAACAGTCAAAAAACACATGTTCTAATGTTTCATCCTTTGTTTTACATCAGGGACACTTTGTTTCATCCAACATTCCTCGTCTTTTTAACTCCCCTTTGACTAGGAGAATTCTATGAAGGAACATCCATATAAATAAAGCCCATTTGGAGGTAACCTTAACTTCCATAACTTTTCCATACTATTTTATCGAGATCTAGATGACCATAAGGCGGATAATAACAAAGCAAGGCTGTTTGTAACCTGATTTAACTAAATATTCCCCACTCTAAACAAGGTGCCAAACCAATTTGTCTTCACGAGGAAAACTCGGAATATGAATTGCTAGAATGTGTTGACAACACTCTATAGGAAAAAAAGAGTCTAACTAGGCTTTCTCTCCAACATCTATGTTTATAGTTGTGGGGATATATTTTCTGAGTACCAACACGTGGCAAGGTGATGTCGACGTGTCAGTCGAGGTGCCACGTGTCACAGTGGTCTGGCCGAGATGATCTTGGCAAGGCCGAGGTTATCTCCAAAGATATCGGAATCCGAGATAAGTGGATAAGGGACAAGAGTCCTAGAATGAGAGAAGACTTCAATTTGTATGAAGATAGGACTCTTAGAGAGTTTATCCTAATCTTACTGGGAGTCCCAGATTAGCAGTAATCCTAAGTACATTAGGGCTAGGCTCCTATTGGGACTAGGATTGTTTTGGCTATAAAAGAGAGGCACCCCCATGGGTCTAAGGTATGGTTTTTATACTCAAGCTTGTGAGTTGAATACTGGATTATCTTTGTGAGATATCTTGACTTGGTCAGAGTGCCCCGGTGGAAGAACCACATGGAGCCTTTTCTTTCTGCAGACGGCAGGTGCCATCTATTACACTGTGTTCTCTGGTGAATTACTAAGGAGGGCAGTGTGATCGGAAAATCACTCACACAATTTGGCGCCGTCTGTGGGAAGTGAAGACGAATAGATGGCCAGCAACGTACAAAAAGAAAAGGTTGGGGACGACGCCCCCGCTTGGAGTGGCAGGCCTATCAACCTTGACATTGAAGGAGACAACCACACGAAGAAGCTCGTGACCAAGGGCGCGGAGGAAAAACGTCGGCCGGAGGCGACACTTCAAAGAAGACAGACCAAGGCAGATACTAGCGAAGATAACCTCCGGTATGGAGGGGCAGTGCCTGAGAGGATGAGGAAGTAAAAGAATTGGCGAACAAGTTGGCGGACTGCGATCGATGCGTCAACTTCATGATGTAAAACAATGTCATGCGACCGTGCATCTGCGAGGATATGTCGATTCAATGATTAATACCCAAAAGCGAGGAAGGAAAATAATTCCCGAAGCATCTCAACAGACTAGGAGCGGCAGGCACTCTCACCCTCCTTCAAGGAAGTCGGACAAGAGGCCGAGACAAGAGAAGTCTAAAGGACATATCACACGAAGGACCCGAGCCAGAGAACATCGACATGCCCAAAGGCAAGCGCTGCTTTGACACAACCCATGGAGAAAGATCCATGCAGGCCCCACGAGGCCAAAAGTAGTGTGCCAAAAGGCTAAAGCCAAAAGATACCCGAGCTCCAGGGAGGAGAAAAGAAGACTTGAGAAATTACCCCAAGAGGAAGGAACAGAATGCTGAAGCCGAGGTTACCTCACCCGACAAGCCAAAGACCCCATTCTCGGTAGAAGCTGGACAAATTTGAGGCAGAAGAGATTTAGTATCTGAGGTTTCAAATATCTGATGGTAAGTGGGATCCTAACTTCCACGTTGGATTATTCTTGAACTCAATGGCACTATCTGTGGAAGCGAGCCATTGCTCTGCAAAAGTGTTCCCCATCCTTTGGGGAGATTGTATCGATTGGTTCCTAAGCGCCAAAGGAAGTGTAAAGACTTGGGAAGGCTGGCCGAGATGTTTGTGGCGGGTTAAGTGACAAATAAGCTCTGACCATTAAGGGTGGGCGCATTAATAGCTCTGAAGATCGACAAGGATGAAGGACTTAGGGCCTATGCAAAAAGATACTATGAGGTGTTCAATGAATACTGAATGCAACCAAGAAGTGGCGGTCGTGTCTTTCAAGAACGACCTAAAAGATGGTTGTTCACTGCGGAAATCTTTGGCAAAGACATTGCCGAAGAGCATGGAAGAGCTCATGGCAAGAATCGAGAAGTATGCCAGAGCCGAGGAGGATACATCAGGGAATAAGGAGGTAAAATAGGAAAAAGGGAACGGCTCGCCGAAGCAAGGCCGAAGCAACAATGGATTTAGCAAAGCAGAGATAGAATTGAAGGGAAAACAGACAGTGACGATTGTGTTCTGAATCCCGGTCCACAAAGTCCTGGATCAAATCCGAAATCAACCCTATTTCAGAGCACCAGCAAAAGCCCCAGGGGAATACATGGGCAGGAACCTTGGTAGGCGTTGTGCTTACCACAATGAAGAAGGGTACCCAACTCAGGGCTCCAGAGCCCTAAAAGCATACTTAGAGGACTTAGTAAGACAAGGCCATCTGAGGGATCTTGTCGACGAAGCCAGGACCAGAGAAGAGCATGCAAGGTTGTCTCAAGCACCAGCAGCCCCGCCTCCCCCAGCACAGCAACCACAGGGAGGGGGACCTAGGGTGGTTAACGTAATTCACTCCAAAGTGAACGAAAACGACATACGGGGGGAGACCCAACGAATAAAACACCTGCAGCACGTGAACCAGGTCGGACAGAAAAGACCTCGGCCTGAAGAGCACCCAGGCTCGATAATAGCATTCACCGAAGCCGACCTAGAGATGGTCCAACACCCGCATAATGATGCCTTGGTAGTATCCCTCCAAGTTGGGGAGTGCCAAGTGAAACGCATCTTGATAGATCAAGGTAGCTCTTGTGACATCATGTATGTTAGATGTTACAAGGAGCTGTGCCTTCACCCGGATGACATGGAGCAATCAGATGTTAGATGGTAGAAGCTTCAATGGAGCAGCGTGGCCCTTTGGGCGCTACAAACTTGGAAGTACAAGCCGGCACTAAGAAGATCAGGATAGAGTTCATCGTGATTGACACACCTTCACTATACAACATCATCTTGGGAAGGCCATGGTTGCATGCAATGGGGGCAGTTCCCTCAACGTTGCATCAACTATTGCGGTTCCCAACAGAACATGGAATCGAAGAAGTCAGAGGAGACCAGCTGCAGGCAAAAAATTGCTCCATGGCGACAATGAAAACAACTGCAACATACAAGAACCAGGAAGGCGGAGATTGAAGATGAGGACATGGAGGTCCTAGATGATGTCGACAAGGAGCCGACCGACAAGAGTGAGGAAACACTAAAGAAAATCCTCGTCTAGGAGGGCGATGAAGAGTGCTTTTTTCTTCTCGGCTCAGGCTTAGCCGAAGAAGAAGAAAAGGAATTGGAAGCCTTTTTGAGAACAAACATAGAGGTGTTTGCCTGGACACCTTATGAAATGCCTGGCATTGACCCTGAGGTCACATGTCACAGACTAAACGTTGACAGGTCGGCCAAACCTGTAATACAACAAGCCAGAAGACCGACGATGATGCACGTCGAAGCAGTGGAGGAGGAAGTAGACAGACTTCTAGAGGCCAGGGCCATTAGAGAAGTCAATTATCCGACATGGCTATCAAACCTTTGTGGTAGTAAAGAAGAAGAACGGTAAATGGAGGGTATCGTAGATTTTACAAACTGAACAAAGCTGTCCCAAAAAGCGACTTCCCTCTGCCCAAAATTGACGGTGGTGGATGCCACATCTGGACATGGAAGGATGAGCTTCTGGATGCTTATAGGGGTACCACCGGATAGCCATGTACCCCCGGATGAAGAGAAGGCGTTCATCACCCCAAAGGGCATGTCTTTATTACAGTGATGCCTTTTGGGTTGAAAAAGCAGGAACAACCTACCAAAGTGGTAACCAAAATGTTCAAACACGATAGGCCAAGCGGTAGAAGTCTACATCGATGACATGGTCGTGAAGACCAAGGAGCCTAAGAGTCATCTTCTTGAGCCTAAAAAAGGTATTTGAAATCCTCAAAACATATAAACTCGACTCAGCGCATCAAAGTCTTGGCGTTTGGAGTTGGATCTGGTAAGTTTCTAAGGTACCTAGTAACAAGGAGAGGCATAGAGGCCATGAAATCAGATCAAGGCCATTTTAGACCTACAGAGCCCAACATCGGCAAAACAGGTACAAATGCTTACTGGAAGGGCCGCAACCCTAAATAGGTTCATAAGCCAAAGCTCAGACAAATGTAAACCCTTCTTCAACCTGGTAAAAAAGAACACAGACTTCCTATGGACTGAGGAATGTGAGGCCGCTTTGGCCGACCTAAAAAATATCTGACCACGGCTCCAGTCCTCTCAACACCTAAACCTGGGGAGGAGTTGTTTTGTACTTAGTGTCGAGAACCTTATTTGTAAGTCAGTGCTAATCCGAGAAGAACAAGGAGAGCGAAGGCTATCTATTATATAAGCAAAACCTTGTTATTTGAAACAAGGTATCTACCACTGGAGAAATTAATGATGGCCTTGGTAATGGCCTCAAAGAAATTGAACCATTACTTTCAGGCGCACAAGATTGTGGTGCTAACAGAACACCCACTAAAGTCCTTGTTGCAACAAGGAGACTTAACATGAAGAATTGCAAGGTGGGCAGTTGTAGACACCCCATTTTTTACCGTCCTCAAGACTTGGACGTCACCGTTTGAACACCCGGTGATCATCCATGTTTGTGTTCGTTTGGAGTTCCTGGAGGTTTCGGTTACGCACCTTGCCTCAGGATCTCCGAACTTGACTGTTTAGTGTCTGGTTTTGCACCAAACACTTGTGTTTTGCCTTGGAGGGGTAAGATATGCCTTGTGAGGCATCCCCACACATCACCGGCCATGGCTAAAGGCCACCGGCTGGTGTTTTGTTGCCATCGGCAATGTATGTTGCCGGTCGGCAGTTTATTTTGTCAAAATGGCACTTTTGGCTAGCCGACTACTGTTCATCTGCTTTTGCAGATATTTTATCTGTTGTATGGCATTTTGTTCCCCTCCATACGTGTATGGAGGGATGGCTTCCTTGTTACCTTCTTGAGTAAGCTTTACAAGATTGGCTCCTCTGTAAGAGGAGCCCTCCTCTCTTGGCTTTAGGGTTGGGAGATTTGTTAGAAAAAGTTCAGAGCGAGCTCTGGTTCTAGGTTTAGGATTTTGTATCTATCCTATATCTATATCTCTCATTCTCTTGTATTTGTGTGTGTTTAGGCTTACTATTGCACACAAACACATAGTGTTACACCTTTTCTTAGTTTGTGAAGGACCAAAGGTCTGTTCTTAAGGTTCTTGGGTGGTTTTGAGCTTGGAGGAGCAGCTGGTCCACCATTTGTGAAGAGGTTCTTCAAGGGTAACAATCTTACCCCTTTTACCCCATTCTTGCATACTATTTTTCCTATCTTAGAACTGTTTTTGAGCTTAGTATATAATATAAAAAAGTTCTATTTTTGGGTCCTCTAAATAGTTTTTTTAGAGTGTTTTGTGGTTTGGAGGTGTTTGACCCCTCTTAAGCCTTGAGGGGCTCCATTTTGTGCTATTTTGAGTGAGCTCCGGGACTTTGGTGTTTGGGCCTCCTCACCACTGAAATCTTGAGGGATTTCAGTTGTAAGGATGGTGCCTTGAAGTCCTAAGAAGGAGGGCCACCCTCTCCTTATTATCCTTGAAAAGGGCCATTTTGTCTCTTTAATGAGCACCTAGCTAAGCCTCATGTTGACCATGCCTTGGTATTATTTATGCTTATTTTGCCATGAAATAGCATTGTTGTATGTTGGTTTTGGTACACCATGCTTGCTTAGCATCGTGCCTTGTAATGCCATTTTGTTGCCTTAACATGCCTTAGGTTGTAAACCATTGTTCTAGCATGTTTTAGGCTTGGCTTTGTGAAGCTTTTGTGCTTATTTTGCTATGTTTGAGGTCTGTCCTTATTTGTTTGGGTCGACTTTGGCATGCTTAGTATAGCCACTTTGCATTTTTGGTTTGTTGGCCTTAAGTGTGTGAATGTATAGCATTCATCCTTGCCTTAATTTAGTGGGTTGGGACCATTTGCCATGTTATTTCAGTCCTTTAACATGCTTGTATGCTTGCCTTGGATGCCTCTTTGAAGCTTTGAAAGCTTGTCTTGCATGCTCCATGTTTTGGCCATTGTGCATACCCTTTGAATTTGAGCCACTTAGATGCCATCTAGGTGTCCCTTGGGTGTTGTCTAGGCCTACCTTAGACTTGTTTTAAGTCATCTTAGCCATGTGAGGCTTGGTGGACTTAGTCTCAGTTTAAGCCTCTTGGCTTGTCTTGGGTTTTTGGCCTTGTTTGCATGCCATGTTTGTCTTGTTTAATTGGTTTAGCACCTTTTGTAACATGATTTTCAATGCTTACCTTGCATGCCATTAGTCCATGTTATGCCTCTTTCAAGTGTGCTTGAGAGTTGCCCTTTTGTGCTTAAGTGTTAGCCCTTTAACATGTGCATGTGTGTATGTGTGTTTAGTCCTCATTTCATAGCATTTTGGCCACTGTTTTAGGTCTATTTAAGGCTGCCTAAATCATGTTTAAGTCCATCCTATGCTTGTTTGCATACTTACCTTGCACGTTTGCTTGCATGCTTGCATGTATACCTTGTATGCTCATGTTGCATGCTAGTTCATATGCCTAGGTTGCATTGCATCTTGCATGCATGCCTTGTTCCTTGATCTAGTGATAGGAATTGGGCCCCTTTGGTTTGTTGGTTTGCATTGCATTTGACATCAAATTGTGCATACTTGGTCCCTTGGGCCATCACGCATGGAAATCTGGCGATTGATGGTCCGAGAACCAAGGAGCATGTCCCTTTGAGTCACTAACATGATAAGGGACATGATTGGTGCATATATGGCTTGAATTGCATTGCCATGCAAAGCTCATCTCTCTTTGCTATCAAGCGAGTTACTGAGGAACTTTTTGCCGATCATTGCCTGAGTGCCGGCCAAACCAAACAATTAATGGCCGATGGATTCATCCTCGGCCGGCGAACATCTCCTCTGACGGTGGCCATTCTATCCGGTGGTATTATGCGATGCTTTCGAGAGGCAACCCTGAGGCTTTGGCAGTCTTCAAAGGAGTATAGCAGGGAAAACAGAGGCAGCTTGCGCATGGCAGTGCATTTCCGAGCAAGACCGAGCATGCATTGCATCAGGCTCTCCTCCCGAGGCGGTTTATCTGTTTTCTCTAGATTAGTTAATTTGCTTAGCTAATTAGATGGCCTGTAATATTTTAATTAGCCTGTAAGTTAATTAGTCTGTATATTCTTTTGGTCCCTCCAAGCGAGGGCGAATCTATAATAAGTGTGGGTGCGTGTGTGTGCATGCCTTCCAATCCCCACTTCTTTCTTCCCTTTTATTTACCCGCTTATGATGGTAGATTAGGGCATGTTTAAATTAGCATACCTTATGCTATGCATGCGTGCATCCATACATTTGTCTTGCATGCACCGGGCTCGGTACATCATGCTAACTGTATTTGTACTTCAATTCCAAATTGAATATGTGCATCAATTGATTGCATTTCACATGTCATGTTTAGGTTAGCGAGCCTACCTAATTGCATCTGTATGTGTTGCATCGTCAATTTGACATGAACTAGGACCATGCATGTTTGCTAACGGTTTATTGTTTTGTACAGTGCGATGTAAGTATTTTCATGCTTTAGCATATCGCATGTGTGTGAATGCTATCATGACGGCATGCTTATCATGTGGCTAGATGCTTATGTGATAAAGCTGTTTGAATGCTGTGGGTGAAGGTTGGATTATGCGAGTTGGAAAAACTTCGTTGAAATCCGTATTTTAGCCTACTTGCAGTAGCAAATTCCAAAGTGTTTTTAAGACAAGCGGATATGCATTGCTTACTTCCAAATTAGGCAATCTAGTCTATACTTGTTTGCTGTGCCCATAACATAGTAATTCTAGGCTAATAACCGGAATAAGAACACATAACGTTTTCAAAATTGGATATCACGGTTAGTAAAGGCCAGTCTTCGGACCGGGCGAGAGGGGGTGCTCATAGCTGACCTTCCCCAATCGTACCCAAGCTCCCGAGCCGAGGCAACTTTGGTGATGACGGACACGTGGCCTTTGGCACCGAGTCAGGGTTTCCTAAATTTCCCTATTAAAAAAATATTTAGGTGGCGACTCTGTATCTGGCAAAGCAGTGCATGTTTGGCACTTCTTTTAAAAAATCGGTTTTCTCAAAATGATTTGCCGGATTTGGACTCTTTGGTTCAGATTTAGAACTGTAACACAAATCGAGTCGAGCTGCGGCGTCTTGTGTGAGGTCCTCACGGACGTGTTCTGGCGATGGCCTTAGGCGATATGACTGGAGTTGGTAGCGAAAGCAATTAAGGGCCAAGTTTTGGCCGACTTCGTGGCAGAATTTATGCCTGAATCCATCGAACATCGGGCCCCGTTGAGCCAAGATAAACGAGATCCCAACAAGCAAGGAGAATCGGCCAAAGGCAAAAGCAGCAAGGAAGGAAAAACTTCAGACCTGCGGCATCTACGCCGGCGACCCTTCCAATTTGTTTGTCGATGGAAGTTCAAACCGACAGGGAAGCGAGGCGAGTCTTCTTGATATCTCGGATGGAGAAATAATAGAAACGATCCATCCGTTTGGGGTTCAAGGCCTCAAACAATGAAGCGAAATCTGAAGCATTAATTGCGGGGCTAAAAGCGGCGGCAATGAAGCGAGATGAGGTAATAGTTTTTGTGATTCTCGGCTAATTGTTAACGATCAACAGGAGAATTTGCGGCCCGAGGCGAGAGGATGTCGACATATGCAAAAGAGGTCATCAGTTAGCGGCCCTTTTTGAGCCGACTACTCCAAGTAAGCCGAGATGATAATAACCATCTTAGCGTTGGCCAACTGGCAAGTTCAATGCGGACTAGAAAAACAAGGACAATT
Organism: Camellia lanceoleosa; assembly: GCA_025200525.1. Classification (NCBI taxonomy): domain Eukaryota; kingdom Viridiplantae; phylum Streptophyta; class Magnoliopsida; order Ericales; family Theaceae; genus Camellia; species Camellia lanceoleosa. The sequence goes on from CM045761.1 coordinate 154,540,876, forward strand.
ATGATTGACTACATGTTGGGCCCAAGCATAGAACCACGAACCACGAGCAAGAAGCAATGTGTGTGGACATGGCGCCAAGTGGATGGATGCAATTGTTGCATTCTGAAAGAAGGAAAACTACGAGAGGACGCAAGGTACACAAAGTCAGTTGAAGTCGGCAAGATTGACTAGCTGCGGACGGACATCTCTCTGAAGATCCTTCTTGGACCCCTTTTAAGATGCGTACACTCTTTGCAGGTTGAAGATTTTTTATATGAAATTCATGAAGGAATTTGTGGAAGCCACGTTGGAGGTAGATCACTAGCTCATAGGGCCATTACCCAGGGGTATTGGTGGCCCTACATGCAAAAGGATGCAGAAGCATACGTGAAGAAGTGCGAACAATGCCAAAGGTTTGCACCTTTGATTCATCGACCATTTCTTGACACGAATCGATATCCGCCTTGGCGTTTGCCCGATGGGGCATGGATGCGGTTGGACAACTTCCCCAAGCAAGCTGGCGGAGAAAATACTTCTGGTAGCAGCAGTTACTTCACAAAGTGGATAGAGGCAGAACCTCTTGCCAAAATCCGAGATGTGGACGTCAAGAATTTCATATGGAAAAACATCATCACCAGATTTGGCATTCCAAGAGCAATAGTTGCCGACAACGGAACACAGTTTGATAGCAAATTCATCAAGAACTTTTGCGTGAAATTCAAGATCAAGAATTACTTCTCAACACCAAGTTTTTCCCAAAGTAATGGACAAGTAGAGGTATCCAACAAAGTAATTTTGGATGGAATAAAGAAAAGGACGACAAAAAGGAAAGTGGGTAGACGAATTGCCCAGCGTGCTTTGGGCATATCGAACTAGAGAAGATCAACAGGGAATCCTTTGCCATGGCTTATGGCACAAAGCGATAACTCCTTTGAAGTCGGCATCCCAAGGATCGAACCGGGGAGTTGAGAATGGGACTAATGATATACTTCTGGCCGAGATTTGGATCTTTTGGAAAAATGAAGAGAGAAGGCCAATTGACTGCGGTATACCGACAACGACTTGCGGAGCTTATAACAAGAAGGTTAATCCAAGAGATTTTCAAGTCGGTGACTTAGTCACGAGAAAAGTAAATGCGACAACAAGAAGGATCTCGAGAGAGGGCAAGCTTGGCTCAAAGCGAAGGACCCTCTGAGAATTACTTGATTATTAGGCAATGGAGCTTCTATTGAAGATAATGAGGGCAAAGCATTGCCAAGACCTTGGAACACTTGTAATTTGAAATTTTCTATCATTAGATGTGCATTACTTTTTGGCGATGTCATCAATAAAATATTTTGATTTCTTCAAACACATATGATTGTTAAAGATACATAATGTTGTTTCGAGAGACATAAATAATGAGAACCCAAGTGGAACTCGGGTTCACATTAGAGGCGAAGAAGAGACAAAGGCAGCTTAACATTTGTTGAAATTTGTAGCAATTTACAAGTTGAAGTTAAGCGAGATGGTTCCTTATCTTCACTTGTTGAAATTCATAGCAATTTACAAGTTGAAGTTAAGCGAGATAGTTCCTTATCTTCACTTGTTGAAATTTGTAGCAATTTACAAGTTGAAGTTAAGCTGAGATGGTTCCTTATCTTCACTTGTTGAAATTTGTAGCAATTTACAAGTTGAAATTAAGCCGAGATTACTGTTTCTCTTCGCTTGTTGAAATTTGTAGCAATTTACAAGTCGAAGTGAAGCGAGGTTATTGCTTGAACAATTGTAGCACTCTACAGTTGGTTAAACGAGAGGATACTTAACACTTGTTAAAATTTTGTAGCAATTTACAAGGCGATGTTAAGCCAACATATGATCATCTGTTGAAATTTGCGACAATTCTGAGGTTGAGGTAAAAGCTAAAATTTTGTTTAAACACTTGTTGAAATTTGTAGCAATTTACAAGTAGATCATTATTTAGCACTTGTTATAACTTGAGAAAAGTTCACTGAATATGTTAATCCTTGTTGAAATTTGTAGCAATTTACAAGTGGGTTAGATTGAGATCCTTTGTTTAAACACTTGTTGAAATTTATGAAAAGTTTGCGGTCGATATCTTGCCAAAGTAAAGTTTGTGGTTATTATACCCGAGGTATATAACCCCGAGAAGATTGCACAAAGAAAGAAGAAGTATGAAGAGTATATGCAAAATATTCTAAGTATAGAGTCATGCAGAAGCAATAAGAAAAAGTACAAAGGTACAAGAATTCAAAAGAAAGTTGTATTGAGCATTCAACAGGGAACAGAGGCACATCAGCCATACAAAAAGCTTGCATTGTTTTAAAACAAAGTCTGAGGAAACAAAAAAGTACAAAAGACATCAAGGCTGTGATTCTTCAATTTCAGGCGCAATTTGAGTCTGGACCTCGGCAAATTCTTGGAGAACTACCTCGGAAGATTCTTGAAGAACTACTTCGGCATCCTTTTTTGCCACAATCTCGGCATCGATTTTGGCAAGTGTTTGGTCAAGACTTTTATCGGTTGGAGGAACATCAGATGATGCTTGTTCAGGAGTGGCCTCCTTGAGAACCTCCTCATCTTCCTCCTCATGAGTCAAGTCTAAGACTTGATTATCCTAAGGGGGGAACTTGGTCTCAGTAGCATCTTTAGGCTTCCTTACTAAAGCCTCATCACCATCCTTATCCTCATCCTCGGATTCAGACTTCGATTCGTCTTCGGCTTGAGTTGGAGGTAGAGGTGGAGGAAATGGAAGAGGAATAGCGTCGGTATTGCGGAAAGGTGAATCGGCAGAGAGGTCAAGTTTCTTTACCAGGGACATCCAACCAAGGGAGAAGCCCCTGTTGCATGCCTGCCTGACTTGGAGTTTGTAATCTTTAGTAACGTCAGCTACACCTTGGGCATAAGCCTTTTCATCAGTTTCTTTGATTTTGGCTTCTTTCGTAGCCAAGGCCTCCTGAAGCTCCTTTTCGGCCTGGGCTTTTTTACCCTCGGCCTCCTTTTTCTCGGCTTCAGCGACCAATCCCCCACTTTACTGACTCCTAATTGGAAGGCACTTGGTACCTCATTCGTGCGTGTTTTTAGTCTTTCACTCTGGACACTCAAGCCAACTTAAACAATACTATCTACATCCCCTATCTTGACTTACCAAATGTATGTACTCCAAAAGATTTCAAGATTTTCATTGTTTTCTCAAAACAATAAATCAATTCCTAAGGCATAGCCATAATAAAAAATATTCAAAGCTATGCAAAATGAATGAAATGAGATGCAATTATGAGACTTCACTATGACATTCTGCAATTCTCAACTTTTGTTTGATATGAAATATGATATTCAATACATTTCTCCATTTCTCGGAAAATTTCACCTTTCGATCTACCCCTAAAACCCAAATTAGCCCCAAGATACAACCTTGGCTTATCTACCATTTTCACGCCCAATAGTGACTCAATCCATTTATCATTGAAGGCAAATTCGGGCTAGGATGAAATTTAGATTTTTGAAAATTCATAAACTTGTTGATCGTAAAAAGCACTTAAAAACCACTATAAACACCACACTTCTGACATTTCATAGTTTTGAAAAATGAAACAATCATTAGCAAATAACATGTGCAAAATAGCAGGCAAAGACCTGCCTAAAGCAACACCCCAACAAATGCCTTGATTCGACAAATGTTCAAAACCATCTTATGAAGCTTGCATTACAACCAAGAAGTGATAAGGCGATAGAGGATCACCCTACCTAAGGCCAACTCTTGGTTCAAAAAAAATTGATTCAGTCCCATTAAACAAAACCAAAAAAGTGGTCGTTGAAATACATTGCGAGATCATCCAAACCCATATCCTAGAGAACCCATTTTTCCCATCATAGCTAGCAGAAATTCCCAATTAACCCCATCATATGCTTTATTCATATCCAATTTCAACCCAAAAACTGAGCTCCGCCCAACCTTCTTTTTCTTAATATATTCAACAAGCTCATGTACTAACAAAATATTATCGGAAATTAATCACCCCTTTAAAAATGCACTTTGATTGAAAGAAATCAAGTCTGGTAAAATATCTCTTAACCTATTAGCCAAAACTTTAGTGCCAATTTTCTACAGAACATTGCAAAGACTAATAGGTCAATAATCATTCACCGTCAACGGACTTTTCTTCTTAGGGATTAATATTAATGTGCTTAAGCAAATACCCCAAATTAAGGAAACTAAGGACAGACTCACTAATTGACGCACCCACCTCTACCCAATATTTTTTTATAAAAACCCGCAATAAACCCATCTGACCCAGGTGCCTTAAATTTGCCCATTTGAAAAATAGCCTTTTCAATTTCCTCCATAGTAAATGGTTGTTCTAACAATTCAACATGTGAGGAACTAATCTTACACTTGACAACACTTAAAATATTAAAATTAGTAGGTTATGAACCTGTATCCAAAAGTCCAGCTACCCTAGCCGACGGTCTTGAAAAAAGTAGCTTGAAATGGTCCATGAAAGCTTTCTGAACGCCCAGTGGTTTAGAAATTAAATTACCCGCTTCGTGATGAACAAAATAAATATGATTTCAAATTCTCCTTCACGAAGCCATACGATAAAGAAGTTTATTGTTTCGATCACCTAGATCCATCGACAATTGTTTAGATTGTTGTATAGGTTGATTCACGAAGAAGTGACAACAATCTAATCACTATGAGTAATATCTTAGTAAAGATACTTTTTGTATAATCTACTTTCTAAATGTTCTATTGTGTTAAGTTTTTCTGAACTTATGATTTTGTGAATATGAATGAGTTTCCCATCTGTCTGATTAACATGATATCTATAAATGGAATTGATGAGTACAAATGTGTATGATAGACTCGAGGTTGTTCTACATATCTGATGAGATGGACCTAAGGTCGTTCTGCATATCTAAAAAATATGTGATATCTGTTACGTGTTTGACCAAATGGTCATTATATTAATTCGATACAACTGTAATCAATCAGACCCAAGGTCATTCTATCAAGTTAAGATCTGTTCTGTTTAGTACATCTGTTATATGTTGGACCAGAAGTCGTTCTGTCATGTATTGAACCAGAGGTTGTTCCGTTATGTAAAGAACTTGATACGAAAATGATTATGATTAAGCATTGGAACTCATTCATGAAACCCTTTACTTTGATGTTATTCATTGGGCTCTAGCTAACTTATATATATATATGTATGTAGGTTATAGCAATCCGATTTTGACCTGACCCTTGTTATAATCTGGATACGGGTTTTTTGGTTTCGTACTGTTGGATATGTCTTTCTTATCTTCTTTTTTCTTAAACTTGGCTTTGGGATTGTTGTGATTGTGTTTGGAATAGGTTGGTTGCTCGTTTTCCCAACTCTTGTTGCCTAGAATTTTGCTTTTTCGCTCGAGTGGCATTTCTTGCGCTCAAGCGGGCTTTGCAAACTCTCTATACTTTTGCAGGTCTGAAAAAATACTGGGTGAGTGTATTCTATGCTCCTGAGTGTCTTTCGGCGGCCATTCTTGTACTCAGTGATATTCTTACATGCGCAAAACTCTTTGGATGTGTGTATCCTGCGGCGAGACATTTCTTGCGCTCAGCGAACAACTTATTGTGTCGGGCTCGAGCATCAACTCTTCTTTCGGCGAATTGTATGTATATCAATTCGCAGCAGTGTTAAATAAATTCATGATGAGACAAAGGTTGTGTCTATCTTACTCTCGATATGGGACAACCATAGCAGTGTTAAATAACACATACCGATGAGCCTATACCCATGTTGTGTTATCAAGCACAAAACCTTTTCCTTTTCCTAAAGCCCATCCTATTAATATTTTAGGATTGTCGCTAATATCACAATTCCTTAATAGTCGATGCAATTTTGACTCGACATCATGCAAATACCTTGATCAAAATGTCATACATTCTTGACTAAGTATCCATGTGCAATTGAACCTTCAGGATGACTTTGATTACGCATGTATGATTTAAGTGTCATAAGGTACCTATAAACAAAAAATTACATATATGACTTCCAAGTATGAACAAGCAAATATATACAAAATGGACATTGGAGTAGAATTACACACCTTTCTACAAAGTACATCCATCAATATTGCACCAGACCAGCAATCTTCGCATCATCTGCTAAGTAAATGGGCAAGTGCTCCATTATATTGAAAAATGATGGAGGAAAAATTCTCTCAAGATGGCAAAGTGTAATAGTAATTTGGAACTGAAGATGATCTAGACCATCTACCTCTAGGGTTTTGGAGCACAACTGCCTAAAGAAATTTCTTAACTCAATCAATGGTTTAACCACTTTCTTGGTAAAAATTTCTCCTTTGCTATTGGAAGTATTTGTTGTATGAGTATATGGTTGTTTTGACTTTTTAGTCCAAATATGCTATGTTGTTTGAGGTTAACCCAACGAGAGATATTGAATACATAACCATCTAGAACTTTGATATTCTTCAGAAGTGTATAGAATAGACTTTTCTTTCTTTTGTTCATGGCAAAACATGCAGGTGGCAAATAATACTTGTTCCAAACCATTTTCTAATGATGTAGTGCCTTTCCAATTCCCATATCTTGCAAGTCTCAACGAGTATTTAGGCCTCGTTTGGCAACAGGTCGGTTTAGCCAAAAAGCCAAAAAGTTACTAAAAAAGTCAAAAAGCCAACAACCCATACCAAAAAGTCAAAGATTCTCTTTTTTCTCTACTTTTTGCACATCTTTTCATAAAAAGCCAAAAAGTCATCCTGAACATACTAGTTTTTTTTAGCTCATATTTTAGCCAAATAGCCAAAAAGTTACTAAATTAGCCTATTCCCAAACGAGGCCTTAATTTGTCCTTCCTTTTCCCATCAACATTTAGTATCGCCCACAATACATTATTACACACATTCTTCTCAATATGCATCACATTAAGATTGTGGCGAATCAAATTATGCTCCCAATATGACAGTTCAAAGAAAATACTCTTTTTCTTCCAATTATGACCAGAGTCCTCTTCATTTTCCTCATTTCCTTTCCCCTTTCTATTTCGTTTGCTAGATTGTTAACACTTAGAATTCAATTTGAACATAGGCTTAGGCCCTAGTTGTCGTAGCACATTAGTCCTTGATAATCGAGTTGGACATGGTTCGAATTCAAGAGTGTTATCAAAAGGTGCACCAGCTTTTCGAAATTTGTGAGCCACATTCAACCAGCGACGATGCCCTTATAACAAAATTTCCTTTTGTTCTTCAAATATCAAGGAAATTCTACTTCCACACATCTAGTTATCTCAATCCACACACTTAATAAAATATTATTTTAATAACAATTATACCCTAAACTAAAATGGCTAAAATGGCTATAATGGACATCCAACAACACCCATAAGATTATATCAAAATATTCTCTGTATGCATTTTTTCAAAACAAAAAAGATCTCAATTTACATATTTTGAGTATAAATAAAATAAATAAATAAACCCTAGTTTCTTCATTATTTGTCACTTCTTCCATTGTTTCTCACTTTACTTGCTACACATTCTATACTGTTTTATTACTTGTAAAATAATACTCTCATAACAACTCTAATATTGTTTTATTTTACTTTGTTGTTGTCGTTTTAATGTGTTTTTCACTTTTTGATGTCCATCCATTCGTTGTACTTTTAATATCATGTATAACAACAGATTTATACAAGATTGTGAGTTATTTCATTGGCAGGTCCAATCAATTCATAGCTTTGGTCCCACATTTATGCAAGAAGTTGTGATTGAGGATTAATATAAACCTTTACCAAATAATACAAGACCCCATTGAGATTGTCCAATTCCAAGAGGAAATAATCATTTCCTTATCACTTATCACTTTCATAATACCCGGAAAAGCACGTCTTCCTTCAAAGCCTCCCAATAGACACTACCGTGTAAGTTGTAATTCATCTGTTACACCATTAGAAACTCAAAATCAAATAAAGATATGTACGGTGATAGCAAAAAGCAGTAATGAAAGGGTTAGTTTTTTGTGTAGAAGTTTTTTTCCTCGATTAATTAGGAGAACCGGTCTGAAATATTATATTTTATTTGGAACTACAATGTTGAACAAATCAATATATTTGAACTACAATGTCAAACAAATCAATCTATTTGAAACCAAGTGTTGAATTAAAAATGAATTTGAAAACTAGTGTCAAATTCGAAATCACAACTCTTCAAGGAAAAACAAGGGTTTGTTCTAATTTGTTAATGCACTCAACGAGAAAAGCGAAATGATACCAAATGCGATAACGAAATTGAAACAAAGTAATAGCTACCTTCAATAGCTTTCGGAACTAGAATGTCAAATGGAGGATAAGGGTCTTCAATGGAGTTTGTGTCAATGAAGGTTCTTCAATGGAGGGTCTCCTGTCTTCATTTTCTTCAATAGAGTTTCCCTCACTGTGAACCGAAATAGGGCAGACCGTTGTTCTTCAATTTTGAATAGGTGTGTGGAAAGAAGGTTGATGTAGTGTATGTACAAAATATGAGTTGAGGGTATGATTGGAATAATTAGTGTGTGGAATGAGAACAAAAATTAATAATCAAATTACTAAGTGTATGCACTGAGATAATTAGGTGTGTGGAAATAAAATTTCTCCAAATACTCGAATATCACAGCGTTACAATAAGGACAAGCTAAAGTATCTTTCGTGCTCCATCCAGACAAGGAAAGAGAGAAAGGAGCACACGATCATGTCCCCTTTTATAGGGATTTGATCTTATCACCATCAAAACCATGATTGCAGTAAATCTACCACCAAATTTGTCACCATTTGAAATGTTTAGTTATCCACTTTTAGTCACTAACAAGGCACATGGTAATTTCCCATTGGGATATCATATTCGGTACAAACAAAGAGTCATGACTGTGGGCATAAATTGAATTATGAAAATATGCATTGGGATGATGGAAGCATTATAATGACCACAATCTGTTATAATTTATATGAATCATAAATTATTCCAAATGAATAACCCATTTCAGTGGATGTGTTCTGTGTGTGCTATGGTGAAGTAGCGGTGGTCCCATAATGACTTGTGTTGTTGGAGGAAGTGAGGGAGAAGCAAATAGATAAGCAATGCTCAGAAGAAGGATAAGGGAGAGTGGTTCAGTCGCTGCTGTGCAATTATAGAGGAACAAGAAGAATAGAAGAACAAAAAAATAAAAATAAAAGAAAAATAAGAGGGCAAAAACGTCTATTTAAGTGCTACTGCCTTTCGAATTTGTTACACATGCTAGTTTAGTGCGTGTTACACCTGCAGTGTTAAGTTAGCAGGAATCTGTTATTTTTGTATTTCACTACATACTATAACGAGGTTAAATGTATATTTTTAGATCATAATTTTTTAAGTACAGTGTAATTTACCCTAGTTATATTTTATTTATTTATTCATTTTTTAATTTAAAGTGTAAAAATTATCAGTCATATTTTAATTCATAATATTTAATGGTTAATTAATTGCAATAGTAATATATATATATATATGATTCATATACCAAATTTCTATAATATGCAATATTTATATAGTTATATTTTACCTTTTAAAAAAAAAAAAAAAATTTAAGGAGTGTAAAAATTAAGGGTTTTTTTTTTTAAGGTCCATGGTATTATGATTTTATAGCATAAAGGACACCAAATATTTTCATAATGTCTAAGGTCCCTCAACAATATTTTCATAATGTCTAAGGTCCCTCAACTTTGATCCAGAGAAATTTCGGTCCAGAGAAAATTGGTCCAGAGAAATTTCGGTTAGAGAAATTTCAATGTAGAAAATTGGTAAGAGAATTACGGAGAAATTTCTGGACCAAATTCTCTGGATGAGTTTCTCTACTTTTCTTCTCATTCACATCCAAATCATTCTGATTCATTAGGTAAGCAACATTGTTCAACTGAATTCAACTGAAAAAATTCCACATTGTAATATGTAAGCAACATTAGAATGGGATAACAATGGCAACTTACCAGAACCAGAGAAATTCTAGAAAAATCTGAGAGTGCTTTGTGACTTCACCAGCCAAATTCTTCAACTCAGCGATGTGAGAGGCGATTCCTTTGCATAATAAGCTTCTTCAAACAATTTTTTATTCTGTACATGTAAACCACTGTTCTCCTCTAAAATATATTTGTTCTAACATTAGTTTCTCATTCTCAATTTCTTGCACAAAGAAACAAAACCATCTATGTAAGGTCCATTATGCAAAAAAAAGTATAAAACCCACATCAGTTCATTCCGAAGTCAGAGAATTTGGTTAAAACACATTCCGAAGTCAGAAAAATTCAAAATTTCTCTAGAGATAAATTCCGAAGTCTAGAGAAATTTCCAGAATTTCTCTGGACAGAAATTTCTCTGGACCAATTTTCTTTGGATTTAATTTCTTAGATATAGCAAGAGATGATGTTAAATTTGTGGATCTTACTTGTCTATCATCAGTACAATTGGTGCCTTCTGCCAAGAAGCATTCACAGACATCTTTCATCAGCTTCACCACAGAGAAACCAGGTTCAGTAATTCTATATGTTTTAATATATTTCTCCTCCATCAATTTCAAAACTGCATCTAAACTTGGAATACGAAAACCAGATTGCTGAGAAGAGTTACAGATCAGGGACATTTTCACATTTCCCTGAGGAGAGGAAGCAATGTCAAATTGTGCTCAGGCGCCGCCGGACCATCGTCCTCTACCGCCTCAACATCGTATTCCTCCAAGAAGGCCAAGCGAAGTGAAGAAAGATTCAAAGGCTCATCGTTTGCACTCTCAATTGACACCATTGAATTTCAATCGAAGCATACATAAGTAAAAGAATTCAAGAAAAAAAAATAGTATAATGTGGACGAGCAACAATCGAATCGTCAATCTGAAGAAATGACGACTGAAACGATATCTCACCTTCATTATTGTACCTCATGTCCGTGTCGGAGGAGCTGAGTGCAGGAAGGAGAGCAACTGGTCAAGGGTTGGGAATTTGGAGCCAGCGGTGATCAAGCTCAGGACAACGTGGATGGAGAGGGAATGGGGTGAGGGACCTTAGACTAAAAAAGAACAGATTGTGGACCTAATCCATTACTAAAAGTTGGATAGGGACCTTAGACCGATTTTTCCTATAAATTATTAGTTAAATTTTAATGCATAATATTTAACATTAAAAATGAATGGGGGCACTTACACACAAGTCTTAATTTATTAATTTATATTCCATCAAGTCCTCACTATTTGGACCTTCAAATTCATTAAATTTTTAATTGTCAGAATTGCTCTTCAAATAGTGGCAGTTCATCATTTACAATTATCTATAAAAGAATATGATGATTTGACATTTATTTTGATTTTCAAAATTTCAAAATATTAATTTTTTTAAAAAAATTATGTGCAAAAAAAAAAATGAAAAAATTGAATTATTTATTATTATTTTTTGCAAAATTGAAAATTTTGTATTTATAAAGAAGCATGGTGATGGAACATTGATATGTAAAACTAAAAAAAAAACAAAAAAAAAAAAAAATGAAAAAATTTGATAATGTTCTCAGTTTTAAAACTAAAAATAATTGATAATATTTTAGATTTTGTTAGATAGTTGAATCAAACCAATAAGTAGAAAAGCAAAAACGTTTAATCTTATGCTTTGTTTTTTTCTCAGTTAGTGAAACAATTATCTGAAACATTACTATGCAAAATGTTCTTAGTTTTAAAAATTAAAAAAAACTGAGAATATTCTCAATTTTACTAAATAATATTTATTGATTCAAAAAGTCTTAAATAAAATCTGAGCTTCCATAACATTTGTAAATAAAAATTTTATATTATTAATTCAAAATTACTATCAATATATATATATTTATGTATATTTTTACAATTGATTTTCAAAAGCATTGTGCCGTTTTGGGAACCAAAATAAAAAGTCACGTTTTTGTCAAAAGATCCAAAACCGCAACAAAATTGGTTTGGGAAGTTATTAAAACGCAAGTGTGAAATTACAAATTGGGACTTATGACAAAAAAATAAAAAAATAAATTTCTTATGTTGGGTAAGGGTATTTTGGTCATTTTAATTTGATCTGACACCATAAACAAATATTAAACTAAAGGGCAAATTACATATACCTCCCTCGAGGTTTAGCTAAATTACAAATACCCCCTGAGGTTTCAGAAATTACAGATACCCCCCTGAGGTTTATATTTTTATAACAAATTGCCCCATGAGATTTATATTTTCATAACTATTTGCCTCCTAATTTGTTATGCAAATATAACCTTCAGGAGGTATTTGTAATTTCTCAAACCTCAAGGAGGTATCTGTAATTTTGCTAAACCTCGCGGGGTATATGTAATTTGCTCTAAACTAAAAAGCCAAAAGTCACATTTTTACCAACTTCCCAAATCATTTTCCAAAAAACTAAAAAAACTTGATAAAAAACCAAAAATCAACTTTTTACCAACTTCTCAAAACACCCATTGTCTTACCATTTAAACAGGTTGACTACCAGAACCCGTTGGCGCTTTTCACACAATGTTTTCAAAACCGGACGGTGGCGAACGAAAAAAGGACGGGTGAGCAGGTCACCAGTTCAACCGTCGAGAGTCAAACAGTTAAACCGTGGCGTCATAATTAATATTATATAATTAAAAATATAATTATAAATTATAAATAAATAAAAATATATATAAATAATCAAATAAAAATACAAATTATTACATAGTATTTATTAATAATATTTAATAAAATCATAATTGATAAAAAAAAAATCACTTATTTTAAAGAAATTAATTTTTTTAAACATTCTGGGTTTGAAAAAAATGAGAATCTCACATAATTGGTTTAAGGCTTCTCCCTTTGTCACTACTATTTTCTGATTAGGGCTTTCTGAGAGAACTGAAGTTGTGCGATTTCGACGATGAGGATTTATTGTCCTTTCTTTTTTCTTTTTTTTTTCAACTTCAATGGTGAATTGTAGAAGTTCTTCCATCACTCTCCAGTTTTCCAAAGTTTCGTTGTAAATTATAGCTTCAATAGTCTCCCATAAGTCCTCTGCTCTTCTCTCTCTCTCTCTCTCTCTCTCTCTCTCTCTCTCTTAATTTGTTTCAATGGCTTGAACTCATTACAGTTTATTTATTTTGATTTCAATTACACATTTTTTATTTTCAGTGTACACCATTTACACAAATGCTGTGAAAATCTACTCTTGTTGGTTTCAACCCAAATGGAAGCTCCACTATGGGCAATGGAAGCTCCACCATGGGCACTAGAAGATGGCACTCCCACTTCACCAACCCACTAGCAAGTGGAAGAGGTAGGTGGTGGCCAATCACCCTTCTTCATTTTGTGTATAAATGGAAGGTGATGGTGTAGAGTTAATATCTGAGGAAAAACACAAGCAAGAGAAACACATCGAGAGAGAGGCACAAACAAGAGAGAGCTAGTGAGAGCTTTTGTTTGTGCTATCGAGAGTGTGTGAGAGAGTGAGTTATATAGAGGCAGTGAGTTGAGAGTGTGTAATCTCCTCCATTTGTTGATATATAACAACATTGCTCCGTGGGCGTAGGCGGTTTGCGAACCACGTTAAAAGTCTTGTGTTTTTGCTTGTGAGTGTCCTGGTGTGCCCTAGATCCACAACAATTGGTATCGAGCCGGGTGGTGAAAAATCGAGTTTTTCGAAAGTGCCCAGATTGAAGTGGTGAAATCCACTTTTGAGCATACCAGAGGAAGGTCGGGAGAGAGAGTCCAAAACTTCAAACCGCAGCCAATCGAGCTTCAACGCCTCCACGCCTTAAAAAGCAGTGAAAGCCACTGCAACACGCGCGCCGTCTCCAGGAGGAAGACGAGTGAGACAGCGTGGAGCCGACGCCAGCCGACGTCATCTGGCCGAGCCGAGACCAGCCGCCGTTGACAGCAACGACCAAGCCGAGCCAAGGCCGAGCCGCGCCGCTGAGCCGCCGTTGACCGCGCCCCTGCGCCGTTGACCGTTGACCACGCCGTTGACTGGAGCAGTTATCCGGTGCATCTCAGGGCACCAGATTCTGCAGATCTGACCCGTCGAAACTGTTTTGGCTAGATCCAAGCCATTCGGAGTCCGTTTTTGGCAACCCAATAGTGAGTTCCAACTATTTGGAGTATTCCGGACACATCCGTACGGTTAGTTTTTGAATCGGAGGCATTCAAACTCTTTTGGCTAGATCTAGGCCATTCGGAGTTCGTTTTTAGGGATCCAATAGTGCGTTCCAACTATTTGGACTATTCCGGACACATCCGTACGGTCAGATTCTTGAATTGGAATTTCTTTAAAAAGGGAAGAAATTTACAATGGCAGGAAAAGACGCAAGTTTCATGATTGAGCCTTTTAATGGCAATAATGACTTTACCCTGTGGCAGCAAAGGGTGAAAAATATTTTAACACGAGAAGGTCTGGTGAAAGCTCTTCTCAAAAAGTCCAACAAACCGGAAGACATAAAGGATGACAAGTGGGAGGAGTTGAGAGAATTGGCAAACAGCACAATTCAGTTGTATCTCGGGAACAACACACTCCGGGAAGTCATCAGTGAAGTAGATCCGGCGGAGCTATGGGCAAAGTTAGAGATGAGGTACAAGTCAAAGTCTTTGACAAACCGGTTATCTCTAAAGAGGCAGCTATATACACTTAAAATGCCAGAAAGGTGCGAACCTCATCGAACATCTGGACGAGTTCAACAGGATCACAATGGAATTGGACACCATTGGAGTGAAGACCCAGGAGGAAGATAAAGCTATGATCTTGCTGGTCTCTCTACCTGCATCATATGAGCATCTCAGGACAACTTTGTTGTACGGGAAGGATGCTCTTGGACTGGATGAGGTGGTTGCTACGCTCATTTCTCATGAGTCGATGAAGAAACAGGAAGGTAGCAGTAGCAAACACTCAGAAGGAAATGCCATGGTTGCCTCAGACAATGAGCAAGGCAGAGGTAGGTCCAATGATAGACGGGGTAGATCCAAATCAAGAGGACGTTCGCAATCAAGGTCAGGCTTTAGGAGAAAGTGTTATTACTGTGATAAGGAGGATCACCTCATGAGAGACTGTGCAAAGCTCAAGGAGGACAAGGTAAACAAGGAACATGCGAGCTCATCAAATGTCGCTGCTGCAGTAAATGCTAAGGATGAGTATGCATTCTGATTTAAATCAGTATGAAAAACGATTGGATTTTAGATTCTGGAAGTACATATCATATATGCATGGACATAAAACTTTTTTCCACCTACCAAGCCAAGGACGGAGGTATTGTTCGAGTGGCTAACAACACTGTGAGTAAGATTGTTGGCATGGGAACAGTACGGCTCAGAATGGAAGATGGAAAAATTTTCACGTTGGATGGAGTCCGACACGTGCCGAGACTGAAAAAGAATCTAATTTCCTTAAGTATGCGAGACATGAAGGGTTATAGCTTCTCATCTAGCAAAGGAAATCTCAAAGTTATCCATGGAGATACGGTGATGCTACATGGACGACTGGAGGGGAATCTGAACAGGCTTGTTGAGAAGGTTGTGACAGAGCTTGTCACACTTACTGCAAGAAGTACAAGACATGCACAGAAGAGACATAGGGCTCAGCAGACATGGCAACCAAAGTGTACAAGAATGCAGGGAGGCAGTTCGAAGGTGCACAAGACGGAGCCATTGCGGCCAATTTTAAAGACAGCTCAGAGCAAAGAGACCAAGACAACAAAGCATGTCCCAGGGAAGAAAGTTTCTTTTGCTCCTGAATTAGAGACATATTGGGATCTCTCCAAGACTGTATGGAAGGGAGAGATGCCATCTCAAAGAGTTGCAAAGTAAGCTTTGCATGGCACCCCAATGAGGGGGTGCTGGGCACTCCAGGCAGGGGGTGCTATTGTGAATCACCTCATATGGGTTGAGGGGGTGATTTGTTGGTTTCAACCCAAATGGAAGCTCCACTATGGGCAATGGAAGCTCCACCATGGGCACTAGAAGATGGCACTCCCACTTCACCAACCCACTAGCAAGTGGAAGAGGTAGGTGGTGGCCAATCACCCTTCTTCATTTTGTGTATAAATGGAAGGTGATGGTGTAGAGTTAATATACGGAAAAACACAAGCAAGAGAAACACACTGCAGAGAGAGGCACAAACAAGAGAGAGCTAGTGAGAGCTTCTGTTTGTGCTATCAGAGAGTGTGTGAGAGTGAGTTATATAGAGAGACAGTGAGTTGAGAGTGTGTAATCTCCTCCATTTGTTGATATATAACAACATTGCTCCCGTGGACGTAGTCCGGTTTGCCGAACCACGTTAAAAGTCTTGTGTTTTTGCTTGTGAGTGTCCCCTGGTGTGCCCTAGATCCACAACAACTCTCTGTTTGTTTCTCCATCTGTAATTTTAGTTATTATTATTATTATTTGTTTTGTTAATTAAAAGTATAAGATGTACAGAGGATTATTTCACATGGAGAGTGGTTGTTTTGGCATTTTAAACCCGTAAATTATACTATTATGGTGAAGAAATAAAAGGTATGAAGATGAGAACAGGGAATAGAAATTTTCATGTGCATTAGTCAAATTTGGCTTCTTAGCTTGACTTGAATTCGGACAGATACTCCTAACTAATTCACTTATACTCTTTTGATTACGATGTGATTAAGATTTGTATAATTTGTATTCCCTTCCGGTCTATGCACGCCAATGACTTCCAAATTTTGAACAAGTTACATGAGAATTCCCAAGCAGTTGTCCACATCATTTAAATAATAATAGTAATGACCATCATATATTGCATTTTTCTAATTTTTATATGTAAAACCTTATATAGAATGATGTGACGATTATATTTTTGTAATTTTGAGGGAGTGTTTTAGCTTGGTGTGAAACACAAAAGGATAGTTATATATGAAATTTTTGTAGGAAAAGTTTATATTTCTCTTAAAGTTACCCACCCATAAATACCTCTCCATGCATTCAAAGAAATAAATACTCTCCACCCCTCCATCCAACAACTGCTCCTCATACCTCGTAATAACAAGCACAACAATGAAATTGTTAGCAAAGAGGCTTTCCAACCAGTTCATTCCTTTACATCTCATGTTTTTCTTTGTCATCATCGTCCTTGCATAGGTCTCTTCTTCTAATGTTCTTTGCTTATGCTTCCTTTGGAGAAGAAGGAACTGAAGCAGTGGCTCTTTTGAAGTGGAAAGCTAGCCTTGACAATCAAAGCCAATCTCTCCTATCATCATGGGTTGGAAGCAACAACCCTTGCAATAATTGGGTTGGCATTGGTTGCAACAATGTTGGAAGAGTCACATCTATGAACTTTACAGGTTGTGGCTTACGAGGTACGCTTCACAATTTTAACTTCTCATCCTTCCCCAGTCTTCTCCGGATGGACTTTGGTAACAATTCACTCTCCGGAACCGTCCCCCCACATTTCAGTAACCTTTCCAAACTCATCTTCCTTGACTTGTCCCTCAACCATCTCTCTGGAACAATTCCATTTGAAATGTGCCTATTGTCAAATCTTAACTTCTTTGACGTGTCTTTGAATCAAATCTCGGGTTCAATCCCCCAACAAATAGGAATGCTTAGCAGTCTCAATGACCTCTCTTTGCATAGCAACTATCTCACAGGTTCAATCCCTGCCTCTATAGGGAACTTGAGTAGCTTAAGTACCCGTTTATATCTCAATTCCAACAAACTCTCTGGACATATTCCTTCCAATATTGGGAATTTGAGGAAGCTCCAGGTGTTGCTCTTATTTCAAAATCAGTTAACTGGTACCATCCCTCCTGAATTGAATAATCTCACGTTTTTGGTTGGATTTGCGGTATCTCAAAACGAGCTTACTGGCCATTTACCACGAGATATATGCTCCGGTGGTTTATTAAGACTTTTGGCAGCGAATGACAACCATATCCAAGGCCTAATTCCTAAAAGCTTGACAAAAAACTGCACTAATCTATATAGAGTTAGGCTTCAAAGAAACGAACTCACCGAAATTTATCCGAAGATTTTGATGCGTACCTGCATTGAATTACATTGATCCGAGTTATAATAAATTTTATGGCCAGCTCTCAAAAAATGGGGTGAGTCTCGTGGTCGACTAGCTTTAGAATCTCCAACAATAACATTTCGAGGCATACCTCCTAAGCTTGCAGAGGCAACACATTTGTGTGTACTTGACCTCTTCCAATCAACTAGTTGGGGAGATCCCAATAAAATTGGCAAGTTTGATTTCGTTGTTTCATCTCGGTCTAAGTGATAACAAACTTTCAGGAAAAATTCCATTGGAAATTTCCAAGCTATATGAGTTGGAACACCTTAACTTGGCAACAAATGATTTAAGTGGTCCAATTCCCAAACAATTAGGAGATTGCACGAAACTATTGAACTTGAATTTAAGCAAAAATAATCTTGGGAAGGTATTCCATTTGAATTAGGTAATTTACATTCACTTCAAAGTCTTGATCTCAAAGAAACATACCGACAGGTGAGATTCCACAAAACTTGTAGCATTGAAAAGCTTGGAAATATTGAATATTTCCCACAATGAACTCCATGGCTCCATCCAATCCACTCTGGATGGAATGTTAAGTTGACATCGATCGACATATCCTACAACCAGTTGGAGGGTCCTCTTCCTAACATCAAAGCCTTCCAAGAAATTCAATTTGAAGCACTAAGAGGAATAAAGGTTTGTGTGGCAACACCGCAGGTTTGAAAGCTTGCTCACTTAACAAGACAGTTGGGAAAAAAGGGCAACAAAGCTATTGTGCGGATTTTACTTCCATTTTTTGTCATTTTATTTATCTTTTGTGCGGTTGTGCGTAGTTGTGTCTTCCACTCTAGAGTGAGGACGAAAGAAACAGAGCTTAGAGGAGCAAACAATCAAAATTTGTTTTCCATATGGAGCTATGACGAAAATTGGTGTACGACAACATCATTGATGCAACAAATGAATTCAACTCCGATCATTGCATTGGGGAGGAGGATTTGGTGTTGTTTATAAAGCTCACTTACCGAGTGGTCAAGTTCTTCTTTGTGAAGAAATTTGAAGTATCACAGCGGTGAGTTGGCTCATTTGAAAAGTTTTGAAAGTGAGATCCGTGCATTGACAGAAATCGACATCTTAATATCGTGAAGCTTTATGGTTTTGTTCACATCGACATTCATTTTTGGTTTATGAATACTTGGAAAGGAAAGCTTGAAAAGATACTAAGCAATGAGGAAGAAGTCGTGGATTTTGAATGGATTAAGAGGGTCAATGTTATTAAAGGTGTGGCAAATGGCTTGTCTTATATGCACCATGAATGTTCTCCGATTATCCATCGGGACATATCTAGCAAGAATGTTTTGTTAGATGGAGAATATGTAGCTCACATTTGATTTTGGCACAGCTAGATTTGTAAAGCCGATTCATATTATTGGACTTCATTTGCAGGGACCTTTGGATATCTTTGCCTGTATATATTTTTGTTGGCATGATTTATCTGCAGCTCACTCACTCATATACTGATTTATTTCGGTCACTAATTATAATGACATGTTGAAAGATTGTAAGCTTTCCACATGAATGAATTAAATGGGTGTCCATTTCTAATTATATGTATACAGATGTCCGATCAAGCTAATTTTTCCATGGATGATCTCTTTGGGTGAGCCCTATTAGATGAGCGATTTGGATCCTGAAGTGGGCTTGACGTGGGCCTACAATGAGCCAATTGGACCTCTCCAGTCCGATTAAGGACTAGAGAGAAGTTTGTTCCTTTCAGTTATATTCATGCTAATCATGATTTGATATTTGAATCTTAGCATTAGCAATTTGGCATTTATCCATCAGTTCCTTAAATTTCCTTGAACTGAAGCTGCATCTATGAACTCACCCCATAAATCAATAGCTTGTCCTCATGTGCATGTTAGTGTTATCAATTTTATGATAATACAATCTACTCAAGTTTCAAAACAGAGCATGGCCAACAATTTATTTATTGTTATCATTATCATTGTTGTTACTATTATTAATTTATTTTATTTATATTTATCTATATAGTTTTTTTTTTTGTAGAACTTGCTTACATGGTGGAAGTGAATGAGAATTGTGATGTTTATAGTTTTGGAGTGCTGACATTGGAAGTGATTATGGGAAACCATCCAGGCAGTCTCATCACTTCTCTACCATCATATTCATCACCATCATGGTCAAAACCAGTTGCCGATAGTATATTACTGAAGGATGTTTTGGACCAACGCCTACCACCACCCAGGAATCAATTGATGGTAGAAGTGGTTTTTATGGTCAAGCTAGCATTGTCGTGTTTGCGTATTAGTCCAAAATTGCGACCCACCATGAAACAAGTTTCTGCAGATCTATCAAAAGAAAAACCACCTCTTCAAAATCAATTCTACAAGATTACTGTTCGAGAATTGTTTGATGATATCAACAAATCAACTTTCTGACTGCCGCACCTTCCTTGTATTGTATGTCTTTCTTCTTCCTTTTTTCACTTTATTTATGATATGTTTCTCTGCTTTCTTTCGAATGATATAAATAATTTCACATGTCCCATATTGTGATCTTGTAGTGGACTATGCCCTACGAAAAATTCCTTAATCGATTAAGTCTCATGCACGATCCACAAGGCTAGCTACCCTCACTGTGGCCTAAAACAAAATCTCAGTTGGAGGCTTTTTAATATTTAAATATTCATTTAAATGACATCTAGACTTCTAAAGCCTCTATCATCCAATTGGACTTTGTTTGCAGGAACCTTTGGACTTTTCTTCAAATCAACAAGCAAATTTCTTACACCACCCCCCCCCCCCCCACACACACACACACACACACTTTTATAGCATGGTCTTTCTCTAAATCAGTATGCAAAGCCGTTTATTCTATTCTTCTTAATTTTCTATGAACAAACTGTCTTTTCATTTACCTTTTATCCCTTTATTTCTTTCTTTTTTCTTTTTGTTTGACAGAACTTGCTTACACAATGGAAGTGGATAAGAGGTTGGATGTTTATAGCTTTGGAGTTTTAACACTGAAAGTGTTAATGGGAAGCATCCGGGCAATCTCATCTCTTCTCTTTCCTCATCACCGCCCACTATTTATGGTGTATTGTTGGAAGATATATTGGATTCACGCCTCCCACCTCCTAGGACTCGTGTGGAAAAAGAAGTGGTCCTTGTTGCAAAATTAGCATTGGCATGTTTGCACACTAGACTACAGTGCCGACCAACAATGCCACAAATTTCTATGGCACTATCAAAACAGAGGCCTCCTCTGCTGAATCCATTCCACTTGATTTCATTGGGACAACTCATTGATGTCAACTGTTTGACATCCTGGGTATTGTCATTTTCCCTTTATTAGTTATATGTCATTGTTCTCTCATTTCTGCTTTGAAATTTTGATTTTCACTCTTTTTGTTATCTATTTTTCTACCATTTTCTGTGTTCAAAGTCAAAAAGACACTGAAATACTGTTTGAAAAAAAAAACTTGTTCCAAGAGAAGGCTACTTTCGTTTTTAGAGAACTGATAAGAGTTACCCCTTTTCATTTTCCTTTATTGTACATTTTTTTTATGTACTTTTAGTGAATCAAAGTGATCAATTGATTCAGTAGTATTGTGTTTGGTTGGGGGATTTGAGGAAGGATTTGGAAAGGGAAATAAAAAAGGTAGGTGAAATGTGAATAAAAGATACCTATATTTCACTTAGTTTCACACACCTTTTTCCTTTTCCTTTCCAAATATCTCTTAAAATTCCCCAACCAAACATATGACTCAATAACAAAAAGATCAGGAATGAAAAAAATGATTGCATTAGATATGGAGGATTGCAAACTAAATACAAAACAGTTATTAAAAAAATATGAAAAAAATACCCTTCATTGTCTCTGCCTTTTCCCCCTTCCTCTCTTCCCTTCAAACCATAAATTGAAATAGAATAAAAATATAAAAATCCTGAAAATCTTATTTTATATCCTGAAGGGTTATCATTTTAGTTATGAATTGAGGAGGAAAGGATTGTCGTGCCAAAGAGCTCTCCCAACCATGCTCGCCAGACCTAATAACCAATTATGGTGCTAGTATGGATCGAGTTTTTTGTTAGGAATAAATAAACTAAATTTAGAATATGGATGACTAGTTTTTCATTATGAATTTAATTTCTTTATTTCTATACTTCCTAACATTAGTGGACACATTGTAAACAAAATTTCATGTAAAACTAATGTCAGAGGAAAAGATGTCCTTCAATCGCAACCTTTCAATCAATTCCTCAATGTTCCAGTATTGCTCTGTCCTGCAAAAAGTGGACAAATCTTCGAGTGTAGACACTGGAAGGCAAGCTGATGGGCTACATCAACGAGGATTAGGGACCGATGCAATAAGGACTAGGGGCACGTGATCCCCACCTTTTAAAAATTATACTTGTACGAATGAATATTAAGAATATTTCTAATATATTCTTTGTAAAATTATACTAGTGCCCCTACTTAATTGTTTCAAGGTACTTTGAATTTTTCAAAAATAATCCCTATATGATGTTTTAAGAAAATAGTAATGATATACAAACATAATGTTTTGATAGAAATTCTATACAAAATAAGTTGTCATCTTGTGATACCTTCATTTCCAATCAAAACATCCACTATTGTCTTTGTAATATTACAAATGCCACTGACACATAAAACAAAATATTTGTATAGACATTCAGTACAAAATTAGTTGACATCTTATGATACCTTCATTTTCAATCAACACATATACTATAATCTTTGTAATTTTACAAATGTCATTGAAACATTAACAAAAAGTTTGTGTACAAATTCGACACAAAATGAGTTGGCATCTTGTAATATCTCCATTTTCAATCAAAGCATCCACTATTGTCTTTGTAATTTCACAAATGCCATTGACATCTCACTATTACTGGATTGTTAGTTATATTTGACATGTAGGGTTGCTTTACTATTGGTTGGTGATATCACATCTCAATGATGATATGGTATCACAATTATATTAAATTTTGACTCAAGTTGTACCAAAAAAATTTATTTTATCATTATATAATTTATTTTAAGATTTATATACATAACTTTTTTATATATTATCCATAATATACTAGTTACAAGCAACATTATCCTGATCTTTCTTGAAGTCAATCATAAAAGTTTGTGTGAAATATTGTGATAAAAATTCTTAAAATTATAATTAATAAGCATCTCTTCTAATTTAATTTTATGGTTTTGCCACATGAGGGTGTTGATGGTTGGAGTGAAGGAGACCAAATAATAAAATTCAGATTTGTAAATCCCAGCTCTGTCCAATGGGGTTGGCCTAGGGTGGGCTAATGGACCGGCCCATTGGTCAAGTTCAAAAATTGATATTTGTGTTTACTTCTAGTATTTATTGACAACGTCGTGAAGAAAATCAAATTTGTTGCAAAAATCCAACTTTCTGGATTCATCCCTCGAGAAGTTGGAATGCTAAGGTCTCGTATTGAACTTGATTTGTCGACAAACAGTCTCACAAGTTCAGTCCAAGTGTCTATAGGGAACTTGGCTAGCTTAACTCTTTTAAACCTTTTTGAAAATCAACTTTCAGGAAGCATTCCTTCTAGTTTTGTAAACTTACCTAAGCTAAAAAAATTGAATTTACATGATAATCAACTATCTGGTTCCATTCCTCTGGAATTGGGAAAACTAGACTCCCTTGATAAATTGATTTTGTCTGAGAACAAACTCACAGGCTCCACTCATTTGTTGTTTAATAATATTACACATTTACAGAACTTGCAGTTAGCTTCTAACAGGCTCACAGGTCATTTACCACACAATGTATGCCTTGATGGATTACTTGAATACTTTTCTGCATCTGATCGTTAATAATCTCACAGGCTTGATCCCAAAAAGCTTGAAAGTTTGTGCTAGATTGTACAGACTTAGGCTTGACAGAAACGAACTTAGCAAATATATCAGAAGATTTCGGTGTATACCCAAATTTAAATTATATTGACTTGAGTTATAATCATTTATATGGTGAGCTATCTCAAAAATGGGGACTTTGTCATAATCTGACAATCCTGAAGATCTCCAATGATAATATTTTTGGGAGGATGCCATCTGAACTTGGAAATGCAACTCAACTACATGTACTTGACCTCTCTTCAAATCATCTAGTTGGGGAGATCCCACATAATCTGGGAAAGTTGCACTCATTGCACTCATTGTTCGACCTCAGTTTGAGTGATAACAAACTTATTGGCAATGTTCCACTAGAAATCAGTAGCTTATTTGACCTACAACATCTTAAATTGGCAACAAATAATCTCGGTGGCTAGGTCCCAAAACAATTAGGGGAGTGCGTGAAGCTACTAAACTTGAATTTGAGCAAGAATAAACTTGGGGGAGATATTCTGGTCAAAACAAGGAAGTTGCACTCTCTTCAAACTATTGATCTTGGCCAAAATTCACTTATAAGTGAGATACCACAACAGATTGGAGAATTGCACAACTTAGAGACATTCAATCTATCAAATAATGGGCTTTCAGGTTCCATCCGCATACTTTCAATGATATGCTAAGTTTGACATCTGTTGATATATCTTACAATCATTTGGAGGGTCCTCTTCACAACACCAAAGCCTTTCAAAGAGGCTTCATTTGAGGCATTCAAAATAATAAAGATTAGTGCGGAAATATCTCGAGTTTGAAGGCCTGCCCTCCCAAAATGAGCAGTAGGGTGAAGGCGAAAAAAGCACAACGAAATTGTGGTTTTGTTTATAGTTCTTGTGTTGGGTATTTCATTGTTTTTATTTGTCACGTTGGCAATTTTTTTGAATTCTTCACAAAAGAGCCAGGAACAAAGTCAATGAGCCAAGACATACATCTGAGGAAAATTTGTTTGAAATATGGAGCTATGATGGAAAATTGGTGTATGAAAACATCGTTGAAGAACCTCAGCACAAAACATTGCATTGAAGTCAGAGGATACAGTACCATTTATAAAGTTGAGCTGCCAAGTGGTCAAGTTATTGCTGTAAAGAAACTTCATAATTCACGAGATGGTGAGTTGGTTGGGAAAAATTTTACAAGTGAGATTGAAGCTTTAACAGAGACACGACATTGTAATATTGTGAAGCTTTATGGTTTTTGTTCACTCCCACGACACCTATTTTTGGTTTATGAGTTCTTGGAAGGGGAAGCTTGAGGAAGATACTAATAAATGAGAAAGTAGCAGTGGATTTTGAATGGACCTAGAGGGTGAATGCCATTCAAGGGGTGGTAAATGCTTTGTCTTATATGCACGATGATTGTTCCCCTCCTTTCATTCATCAGGACATATCGAGCAATAATGTTTAGCGTTTTTGATTTTGGCACAGCTAGACTCAAAAACCCTGACTCCTCAAATCGAACTTCATCTGCAGGAACTTTTGGATACGCTGCTCCAGGTACTTATTTTTCTATCGCAAAGATTGTATGCTTCTCTTTCTTTCTCTCTCCCTCTCCATGTCATGGAATTTTGCAAGAGTGTAAAATTGTCATTCCAATTGAGTAATAAACATCACATTTTGAAGCTAGTCCAACTCGCTGAGGTTGAAACCTGGTATGGTCTACCTATAAGTTGATCTAGCTCCAATTTCAGTTCCAAGTTTTATAGGCATCGTTGAAATTTTGGCTTCTTCATAAACCTAGCCTGGGCCATGTAGTCTATGCCTAATGTGACTTTTAGTGAACTGTTTACCCCTTTTCGTTTTCCTTTCCTTACAATTTTTTATGTACTTTAGTGAATCAAAGTGATCAATTGGTTTGGTAGCTGACTCAGTAATTCAATTGAATAGATCTCCTTATGAATCATGTGATTTAGAGTATGTTGGCAGTTTTATCTAAGTTGAATGGCGATAATCTACAAGCAGAATGTAAAAATACCCTCTCACCATTTTTTAATAATCAATTTTTTTTTTTTTCCCCATTTATTTAACCTAGTTTTAGTACATATGTAGAAATTATAGCAAATGACAAAAAATTTCAAAGTCAAAAAAAGAAAGAAAAGAAAGAAAGAAGGCATTTGATTAGTAGCTGATTAATTGATTTGACAATTCATAGTCATAATGTACATCTCCAATTGCATGCATCTGTCATGATAATTCAAATTAGAATACACTTGAAAGTAGAGCGTAACCAGTTTCTTGTTTATTTCTTTTTTTCCTTTTTCCCATCTGGCAGAGCTTGCTGTCACAATGCGAGTGAGTGAGAAGTGCGATGTTGATATCTTCAGAGTGCTGACATTGGAAGTGATTATGGGGAAGCATCCAGGCAATCTCATCTCTTCCCCGCCTTCACTGTCGTGGTCATCATTGTTGTCATCGAAGTCAAATATCCAGGGCATGTTTTCGAAGGACATTCTGGACAATCGCCTCCCAACTCCCAAGAATCAAGTGGCATAGAAACTGGTTTTGATTGCAAAGCTAGCATTTGCATGTTTGCGTGCTAGTCCACAGTCTCACCCAACCATGCAACAAGTTTTTGTGGTGCTATCAAAACAAAGTCCACCCCTTCAAAATCCACTCCACGTGATTTCATTGGAACAAATGTTGGGTGATATCAGATTTTCAACTTTATAAGTTTTTGCACTTCCCTCGGACCAATAAATATACCGATATAAATCCCACACAAAATTTATTTAGAAATACAATGTGTGGTCCAAATTCAACTTTCTTTTTTTTATGCGAATTCACATTTAAAATGAATTTAGACCACTTCTTATTTTTTCTGGATATTTTTTGTGTGCAATTTTGGGGTCCGTAGCAGCTCTCTTTCTCATAGTGTATTTTAATTCTTTTTGTACATACCGACATTTTGATCTCACCTCAATTTGTGTTGTATATCTGTGCCCTTTAGTACATTGGTTGCTTCAATGAGTAAATGATGTTTAAGGTACTTCAATCTGTGTCAAATGTCCAACAATTAGTGAATGCTAAAAAGCAAGTCTTTTGGGTTGAGGTTCAATTGTTTTGCTGTTTGAAATCCATGTAATGGGTTTAATCTTCTTCTTTTTTTAAGTAATGGGTTTGATAAAGGGAAAATTACAAATAAATGGGAGGAATAAAAATAATAAAAAAGATGGGGAATAAAAAATGATTGCAAAAATGTGATTAAAAAATATCCTCCCTCCACCCACTCTTCCCGGCACAGCCTCACAGGATATAAAGTTGAATTTAAAAATAGATTGAAAACTCGAAAGAGAATAGAACTCCAATTCAACAAACACGATTTTAATGACATTCAAAAAAATACTCAACTCTAAGTTGTAAGCTAACATCAATGGAATTTAGATTTGAGCATCTCTCATCATTCTCCACAGGATTTGATAAGATTTCTTCCCCATAAATATCCTTGCAAATTGCTGTTGATGTTTGATCAACAATTGAATAGTTAATAATCTATCATTTTGGCGTAATAATCGTTCACTAAAATAAAAAATAAAAAATATAAATATAAATATAAAAATGTCTAAAATCTTGTTTTAAATGATGAAGGGTTATCATTTTGGTTCTGAATTCAGGAGGGAAGTGCTTAGAATTGTGGTTTCAAAAACATTTGGTCATGTGATAGGATCAGGAATACCATTCATTCATAATAGAAGTTGACATCAGCGCATAAAAATCCGGATTCAAAAAAGAATTGATGCTTGGTTGGGGCCCCACAACATTGTTTGAGAATAATTATCAACCCAAAGTTCACAGTTGGGGATTGTTAGTGTATGAATTGACTGCATTTGAAGTTTTGAAAAGAATAGTTTCAGTAGATCAAAAGATTATCTGCTCTTAAATTCTTTATTTATTTATTTTATATTAATGCACTTTCAATTACTTTATTACTAGTGAAAATTCATGCTATGCATAGGAATGAAAAAATTAATAAAATATATTTATATGAAATAATATAAATAGTTAGATTTGTATATGTAAATTATGAAAGGTTTACAATTTTATCACAATTTATGTAGAGGAAATATCATTTTATCCCCCCAAACTTTTGCACATTTTTTAATTTGACCCCAGACTTCGATTAATATCAATTTTACACCCAAACTTTCAAAATTTTGATCAATTTGGCCCTTGCCATCACATTCTGTCTACAATTGGACGGAATGTGCTGACGTGGTACCAAAATTCATTTGAAATTTCATTTTACCTCCAAACTATACCTCAAAAATCAATTTTCCTCCCCCCAAACTATACATTAAAAATCAATTTGCCCCCCACGTCAGCACATTTCGTTGTATTGTAGATGGAATATGACGGCATGAGCCAAATTGATCAAAATTTTGAAAGTTCGGGTGTAAAATTGATATTAATCGAAATCTAGGGGTCAAATTGAAAAATGCGTGAAAATTTGGGGGCTAAAATGATATTTTCTCATTTATGTATTAATTTTTAATTTGTCACAATTTCAATAATGTAACTTTCAACCCTCTTACTAAAGTTGTAAATTTGGGCAAGTTGAATTCAAGCAACTCGAGTCAAGCTTGTAAATTTTTAAAGATTGTGCAACATAATTTTTAATTCGGTGAGAACATACGTAAAATTCAAAAATTCAAATAAATTTGAATGAACTTAGACAGAGACACTAAATAACCTGAGCAATCGAAACAAAATTATATATATAAATATATATAATTATTTGCTAATTTGTTTTAATGATAAATAAGATTAATTAAAAATTTAATATTAATGAACAAAAGCAGATACACCTTTTAGAAAGGGATCATCAAATAAGTTGATATTAAAAAAATTATATTTTTATAATGTCATAAAATAATATAAATATAATTTTTCAAAATCTATTTTTAATTTAAAAATTATAATAAAATATTTAAATATAATAAAATTAAATTTCTACAAAATAAAAGTATCTATATAAAAAAAAGGTAAGAAGAAAATTTAGAATGGTATTCTCATTTGATCTGAAAATAATTATAGATGACCAATAAATTATCACCTATAACCCTCATTTTTTTTAAATAAAAAAAGATATTTCACAAACCATAACTTTTATGAGAAAAATAACATTTATTTCTATTTGTTTTAGCAAAACTCACTTTTTAGCAATTTGAGCAAAAATTTTTTCATTTTTTATTTTAGTTTGTTTAACTGACAACTGAGATTTAAAAAAAAAAATTAACAGAATCCACCATCCCTCGCAAGTGATAAAAAAAAAAAAAAAAGTTTAGATGAACAATAAGAAAAAATTTGAGACCCATAAAAAAAACACTCACATATCCACAATAATTTGGTATCATATGTGTCAATTATTGATTTGCTATATACTCAATGACATGGGGCCCAACTCCCTTGTCACATCATTGTAGGTGAAAGTGTGGGTTTATAGCATTGCTGAAACAATAAATTATCACATGTAACTCCCATTTTCTTTTCTTATTATATAAAAAAAATAAGTTTTACCAACTATCACTTTTAATAGAAAAAAATGTTTATTTTTATTCTAAAAAAATTATTTTTTTTTATTTTAATTTTTTTAATTGACAATTGAGATAAAAAAAAAAAATAGAATCCTTTATGATTGGTAATTATTAAAAAAGTCATTCATCTTCTTAATGGTTTTGTATTTTGTTAAAAAAAAAAATTTATTAAAAAAATTTGTTGTTTAAATCCTTGTAGTTTAGAAGGACATAAGTTTTTTTTTTATATAAAGTTTAAAATAAAAAATGACAAAAAATAAAAAGATAAATTTTTAATAGTAATTCATAATTTGAATATGTGTATTTAATAACATATTATGTTTAGACCAATAATATAATGATACATTATTATGATATATGTGAATATTAATCTCATTCTAATTGTAGTAACATAATTTTAAAAAGAATTTAAATTTTAAATTTTATTTTATAATTTAATAAACGATACATAAATTAATGAATGAATATTGATCTTATTGAGATAACATAATTTAAAGAAGAATCTAATTTTAAAATTTTGTTTCAAGAATATAAAATTAATTTATAAACTAATCATATTGTAACACATATTAACAAAAATTAAACAAAAAAAAAAAATTGCAACTTTAAGCTTTAACAGGATGACAACGTTTTTCAATTATAATAGAATATAGATTTCTTTATGAGATTTTAAAACTCTCATAATATATCTTCTTGAAAACATTCTTTTGTAAAATATATAAATAATCTCAACGTCACTCTTATTGCTCTTAAATACAAAAATTATGAGCTAATTATGATAATTTTAAATTTGTATTTAAAACTTATAAATCATGGGATAGATCATTATAATTTTAAATTTATATTGTGCCAATTTTAAATTTAAATTAATAAATTGTTTTTCATATTTAGTGACCTTCAAATTTGAATTTTAAAATAAATTAGTATACTTTTTTTTATAGATTTGATATACTTTCCATTTGAAAGTCATAAATCAAGAGATATTAATTTTTATTATTTATTTATTTTTGCTTGAATAAGAGATAGCTAATAGAAGACTTTTTTAATTTTTAAAAATCAAATAATTACAACATGTAGATCATAAACTTGAAACTTCCACAAGACTTGTGGGTTAAAAACCCATTTTTCCTTATATAATATATAGATTATATAAATCATTTTAGATATGAATTTTTAAGTATGATTTAATAATTGGGGATGCATTTGAGACGATAAATAAGAAAATTTATAATAGGGAATTTTGTGCCTATTAGGTGATATCAGCTTAATGAGTAGACAAAATAGAGTCGCAACATTTTCATATGTCTCAAGTTGTGTAGAAGAATGGTTTAAAAATTTCTAATAAAATACTAAGTACAAAATACTAAAAATACAAATATAATACAAAATACAAATATAAAAATTTTCTAAAATCTTATCCCTATAGTATTCTGGATCCAAACAAGAATGTTGGTCCCCACAACTCTGTTTGAGAATGATCATAAATACGAGTGGGACATTGTTAAACAAATTTAGAAGGAAAAAAAAAGGGATTTGGTGATAAACTCTCAAGTGTCTAACTTGTTCTTTAAAAGGGCAAGAATTATATAGATCCTTTCAAAACTTCTTAACATTTTAAAACTTATTTCTTTTACTATAATACCCTCATATATATGTGTGTGTGTGTGTGTGTATCAACTTGCAATCACTCTCTCTCATCTCAATCTCTCTTCTCTTCTCTCTATCTCACACTTATCACTATTCTCTTCATCAGTGTCATCGCTGCTCTCCATCGATACCACCGCCGCTCACCATGGAACTCTTTTTCTACCGTCTTCATCACTACCATCATTTGTTGCATCCACAACTTCAAATCTGAGATCATTCACAATTGTCATCATCGGAAAATTACGATTTGTGACGGTTCGGAAACCTTAAATCTGAGATCTTTCACTCTCTCTCTCTCTCTCTCTTCTTCTTCTTCTTTTTCTTCTTCTTCTTCTTCTTCTTCTTCTTTTTCTCATTCTCCTTCTCTTAATCATCTGTTTTCGAACTCTGTCTCTCTGTCTCTCTATCTCTCTTTCTTTCTCCCATGATACTTTATTCTTTCAATAGTAAAATTTTACTCTGGTTCATGACACAAAACTCTTCTGTAAAGCCATCATGGCAGCTTGTTTCAGAGTAAAATTGTACTTTGAATTATAATAAACTTTACTCTGATTCAAAATAAAATTTTACACTATATATAAAAAAAAAAAAGAGAGTAAAATTTTACTCTGAATCAAAGTAAAATTTACTATGATTCAAAGTAAAATTTTACTATCATTAAGCAAATCAGTATGTTGTTAATCAGAGTAAAATTTTACTATTACGAAAACAAAGTACATATTAAATTAACGAACCAGAGTCAAATTTTACTTTTAAATCTATGAACAAACAAATAAAAAACTCTTAATTTTTCATTGCAATATCTCAATTTCTCATTTTTCTGTCAAACCTAAGTTTTTTTTATCTCTGATATGAAGTTATTGATCTCAAATATGAGTTCGTAGGTATCAAATTTGCGATGGTGGTGGTTTAACGGTAAAAATGGTGGTTGCTGGCCGACGATGAGAATGAGCGACTTTGATAGACGATGAAGATGGTGGAGACGATAAACAATCATCGAGTTGGTGAAAAGAGAGAGAGAGAGAGAGAGAGAGTGCTGTAAAAGATATGGAAGAAAGAGAGGATATAATGGTGAAATAAAATATTCAAATAACAAATTTTGTCCTTTATACGTACTTTATAATTATAAGGGGGTTTTGAAAGTACTAAATTCTTTTTTGTCCTTCTAACAAAAAAAGGGAAACTAAAAGGGGTTTACAACCAAATTTCCCGAAAAAAGATCATAAAATTTTCAGAATTTACAATTAAATTTCAAGATTCATTTATGGTATAATCTCACAACAAGGTACTATAAATTTAAAATTTTGAATAAATTTTTCAGTTTTTCTCTAGATGCCTAGACTTTTTGACATTCATAAAAGATACATTTCATTATATTCATATTAAACATTCATTAAAAGTTTTCACATATATCACTTAGAGCTTTGCTGCGTAGCTTAAATTTAAACTTGGCCCGAATGGCTCGAATTTCATCTTACCAGTCGTTCGCCCGATCGACCAATCGATCGTCCAGTGAAAAGCCTGACTGTCGTAATCGACAAGGTAACAACCATGGTAGATAAGTGTTTCATCCGATCATCTAGCCGGTCGATCGGTGAACAATGATTCGAGCCATTCAGGACAGTTCAATTCGAGCTACCAAATATTTTCCTATAACTTATAACATTTACATGGAATGAAATATTTCATTAGAATCCTTCATCTCCTATGTGACTTTCTACCTGTTACAATGAGTCTCATTATTTTTTTTACAAAACTGTTTCACTTTCTACATCGACTCGTAATTTTAGTCTTCCCACTTAATTGTTACATTGTTACTAGTGATGGCTCGACACAAACCCTTTAAAATGTTCAACAAATAATGCTTGTGAGCATTGGCATGGCATGGAATGGAAGTGTTAACCCTAAATGCCCTTGGTGTATATATATAGAATGCCACGCATGCAATTGTTGGCCCAACCCAGAAGATCCAGTGCCCATTCCAAAGTTGGCGTCCTCTCATCATAGCTAACCCAAAACACCTTAATGGGTTCATCTCTGCTCCAGTATATCCCTTCGTGGTCGTGACCGTGGTTGAGATAAACACCAAAAGACCGACCACTAATCCAATGATTGAAAAAACAACAACATGACCCAATGCCTTTGCTTGGCGATCGTCAAAAGCAATCCATATTGTAGCAAAAAGGAACACAAAAGTGCATATGATCTTGAACCAAAGTTCCTGGCCCATTGTGAGGCCTGCCACAATGGGCCCATTTGGCCCAGGTGCAATGACTGAGAGGGTACAACCCCCAAGTGAGAAGGTTTGCTCAATGGTGCTATTGACCACGGCTTTGAGTGCTACTGCCCCTAGAGCACCTCCAAGGCATTGGGCCACAATATAGACCGTGGCACGTGAAAAGGATATAAGGTCGACGTGGGCGGCAAAGAAGGAGATGATAGGGTTGATGTGGCCTCCAGAAATAGGAAAGATGGCAAGAATTAATATTGTGATAGTAAGTCCTACAAGGATTGATATTATTAGGTTTGGTGTGATGGTTTTGGTTTCATAACTAGAGATGACTATGGTGTCAATCATGAAGACAAGGATCGTTGTGCCAAGGAGCTCTCCCAACGATGCTTGCCAGACCTAATAACCAGTTATAGTGTTAGAACAGATTGAGTTTTCATTAGGAATACATAAACTAAATATAGAACGGATGATTAGTTTTTCATTATGAATTTAGTTTCTTTGTTTCTATATGTGTGTTTAGTTTCTATATTCCTAACATTAGTGGACACACGTAAACTAAATTGCATGTAAAAACTAACATTAGAGGAAAAGATGTCCTTTAATCACAGCCTTTCAACTAATGTAGACGAAGCTTGCTTCTTCCTTTCCTCGATGTTCCAGCATTGCTCTGTCCTGCAAAAAGTGGACAAATCTTCAAGTGATTAATGACTATCTAACACCAAAGAGGTGTGATGGGGCCATATCTTAGCTCCAAAATATTTAGACTACAAAATAAGAAGAAAAATATACCATCGAGAATGTTTGAATTCAATGAATAATTTCCTTTACTAGACAGAATAAGAAAGTTTTTGAATTATTTCAACTACGTGGGATGATCTTTTGAATTAGTAAAGAGAATGAACCATCCAATTTATAGTCCATTAATTGTGGTATTATTTGTTACTTCAATAAATTTGCTTAATTATATTGTATAGGCTCTTGATTCGACTTTGATTATATAGTGTGAGGAAACAATGAAGGTAATTAAGGAACTTACTCTGCTTTTAAAGTGAGAGGTTGGATTTTATCTTTACCAAGGCTTGCTTGATCTTCCTCAACTCTCAAATTCACGTACCATCTTTTGTTAATTTGCAAGAACACTTGTTGTTTTGGCTTTTGCTATTTATATTACATTTTCCTAGAACTAAAGAGAAATAGTAATGTTATATAAGCAGAATTTTTATATAGAATGATGTGGCTCTATATGATCCTCTCATTAAGAAATATACTTATACATAAAAGTTTTGTTTGTATTTACTTTGTTCATTAAGTAATATTATACAAAAAGAAAGATTAATTATAATTTTTGTGCGCTTGAATTAGAATATTTTGCTTTAGGATAAAACCTATTAGGTTGACTTCTAACTATAAAAGCATCATCTTTATATCACTTTGAAGTTTTTTTTTTTTTTTTTGCATAATTTAGTTTTGTAAGATTGAACCTTTTTTTAATTACTTCTATAATCACAAGTTTTTAGATACTTTTTTTAACTTTTGTCAAATAGAAGTTTAGAATTTGAACGGAGTCGTCCATGATATTGAAGTGTAAGTCATGCACAATGGTGAAGTATAATGATGACACATGTCATTATCATGGCCCATGAGCAGTTACAAAGTGGGTTACATGGTAAGCAAGATTAATAGCAAGTTAAATCTATCAAATTTTTGATTTGGACAACAATGGCAACCATGAAATCAAGAGAACAATTGGGTACAACAAAATCTACTCTAAGCACATATATGTGTTCTCATTAGGATTTTGAGAGGGAGATTCTGCAGTTAGCACGCGAAAGCAAAGATAACGCCAAGCGTAACGAACTACACGGTGCTGAGCAAAGTGCTCGGTTGGAATGGCCGAGCGGATTGGATTGCGCGGTCGAAGATGTCGACCGGTCAACATCTTGGTGTGGCCGAGCTGTGGGTTGCTCGTGTCGGGCGAAGCTCGTAGTGGCGAATATTAACCAAGCTGAAGGGTTACCCGGGCTAGACTGAGGGTGCGGCGAGGCTGGAATGCCTCCGACCGTCCAGTCCAAGATGAAGCGGTTTCGTGTGACCAAGGTTGAAGTTAGAACGGTTGGAGGCCGGCATGCCTCGCAACCAGGTGGTCCTGATGAACCGGTCAAGAGCAGTTCGGCCGAGGTGGTTAGGCTTTCGTCTGATCCCAAGTCATAGGTCGGTGACACATAGCACGGTTAAGTGCACGTGATGGCGATTTTCCACAAGTGTTAGGCCGGTCGTGGTACTCCGGTTAGGTGTGCCACCTGGGCCAATGGCGTGAGGGAGATGATATCTGCTCCACGCGCGCCTCAATACCGTTGGACAGTTCTGTGTGTACTGGTGGAAGGACAAAACCTTTACACGCGTAAGGTGGTGAGAGGCGAGCACTGCCACCTGTCCAGGAAAGGACAACAGAGGTAGTGAGCGCACAATCTTGGGCTGCATGGCCAGCCTAGAAATACTGAGGAAGAGGAACGTTAGAGGTAAGCGAATGGACTCTACCAAAACTCCCTCTCTCTCTCTGATAGCCTTCTTCCTCCTCAAGTGATCTGACTTGATCGTCGGAGGGTCTTTCCGGCACACCACCACCGAGTAGCTCACCATTTTTGTATTGCAGAGATAGACGCCGTCACGAGAAGCTTGACGTCCAAGGAGTACGGAAAGCAAAGGATATTTCACCCCCGTACAATTGGCGTTGTCTGTGGGAAGACTTTGATATTCAATCCTTGTTCTTCGAGCTTCTTCGACCATTTCCGTGGCCAACAACGACGAAGTTCCATTGTCCGTCGTCGATGGTGTCACTCCAGAGTATGTCCGAAGGAGAAAAGGCCCCCCGAATGTTCCAACCATGGCGGGCCTGGAAACTTCTTCGCGAGGAGTGCGTGACAAGCGTGGGAGGAGTTCTGATCGCTCATAGAGTCTAGAGGGCCGCCGACGCAGGGGGGAGTCCCGTGAGGAACGCCTGGAGCATAAACTCAAGGACTAAGACGCCCTCATTCGTAGGATGGCAGCGGAGATGGAGCTGCTGAAACGCCAAGTTAGGGGCAAGGGTGTTGTTGGAGAGGGCAACCTCAGTGAGCGCACCCCTTCCCCTCGTTCTAGCAGTCGCCACCAGAAGAGGACTCATTCAATCTCCATCACCAGGAACTACGGGGTTGGAGATTCAGACCAACGAGAGGGCAGATCCTTCACTCGCGATAGCACCTACCGCCCTTCACACCCGTCATCAACGTCGCGATACTCTGCCTCCTCCCGTTTCAGGGATCTCAGGGACGTGTTGGAGGAGAGAGCGCGCCGTCGAGAGGTTTAGAGGGTGCCGGCGCTCCAGAGGTTGAGTGCCCCAGTTCGTTGCAGTGAGGAAGTGGTGATGCCGGCGCCCAGAGTCGTGGCCCCTGTGCTGGTGGACAAAGAGCTGGCAAGACTTACAGCCACGCCGCTGTCCCCAGAGATTGAGAGCACCCCACTCCCTGCTGGATTCCATCAGCCAAAGTTCACTTTGTACGACGGCAAGACGGATTCGTACATGCATGTGAGTCATTACCAGCAAGTGATGGCTGGCCACCGGCAAAATGACGCCTTGATGTGCCTCATATTCCCCGCAAGCTTGGGAGAGCTGGGTTTGAAGTGGTTTGAAAGGCTCCCGGAGGGGAGTATTGAGAGGTGGCAGCAACTAGCGGAAGCCTTCGTCACCAGATTCAAGACAAACACCCGAACGCCGAAGGAGGTTGACCATCTCCTGGGCGTCAAGATGGAGTCTGGAAGTTCGCTGAAGGCATATAATGCGAAGTACTGGGAAACTTACAACGAGATCATCGACTGCCCTACCAATCTGGCGATCACTCAATACAAGAGGGGTCTCCCAGTCGAACATAGGCTGCGAGATTCACTCACGATGCATCAGCCCACCACCATGGAATCTTTAATGCAGCGGATCAACGAACACATTCGTGTGGAAGATGACGCCGCTTCTGCGACCGAGAAGGATAATCCGGTCGCGGTGGACAGAAGGGTAGCGGGGAAGGTTCACTCGGTCGGGCAGGAGGAAAACCGCCCAAGTGACCGATCAAAAGATCAGCGTCGTGGGACCGGTCGCGATGATAGAAACAAGGGTCGCAGAAACGACCGAACTGATGCACCCCGTGATGCAGTAGAAGATTCCAAGAGAAAATTGAAGGCACAGACTGGAATCACCACGGTTTTCAAGATCCCTATCTACCGCATCTTGAGCGAGATCCGAGGTGAACCCTTTGTCCGGTGGCCAGCCAAGTTGGGGAGTGCACAGAGGGGCTTCAATTCAAAATATCGCTGCACCTTCCATAAAGAGCGGGGGCACCGAACAGAGGACTGCTTGCCGCTTAAACAACATTTGGAGGAGTTGGTGGCGGCAGGGCATCTGGACCAATACATAGATGGGGGCATGAAGGCTGCACCACCTAGACAAGCCGAGCCAAACGGCTTAGCCGTACTAGAGGCGCCCCCGCAGGGTGTAATCAACGTCATCCACGGTATCATTGAACCAACAAGGGTTTGCGAACTTAGAGGGATGATTAAGAAGGCCGAGCATATGAGGGAAGTGCTCTCTGTTCAGCCCGCCGTAAAGAAGGGGAAGACTGAAAAGAGGGACATCCTCTCGTTTTCAACCAAAGACTTGGAAAGGGTTCAAATGCCGCACAATGATGCCTTGGTGGTGACTCTTCGCGTCAAAGACTTCGATATCAAGAGAATCCTGATCGACCAGGGGAGCTCGGTCGAAATCATGTATTATGACGCGTTCAAACAAATGAAGTTAGAAGACAAGGACTTGGCCGCCGCGACATCCCCTTTGGTCGGCTTCAATTCACAGCTGGAGTGGCCAATTGGAAAGATTATATTGCCGGTCAAAGCGGGTTCAGTAGTAAAGCAAGTGGAATTCTGGGTGCTCAAAGTTCCATCCACCTACAACTTGATCTTAGGCAGGGGCTGGCTGCACGCCATGCAAGTGGTTGCTTCAACCTTCCACCAAGTAATGCGCTTTCCGGCGTCGAGCGGGCCAATAGAGGAAGTTTGGGGAGACCAGGTGATGGCAAAACAATGCTTCGTTGCGGTAAATGGCAGCCGAGCAGCCAAAGGGTTCGTCCAGATGATCGAGGGGCCCAAGGGAAAGGAGGTCCTTGAAGATGTGGAAAGAAAGGCCGAGGAAAAATCGGTCGAAGATTTGGTGGAAGTGCGCATTGACGAAAACGATCCGACTAAGTTCTTCCTCCTAGGATCATCTTTGTCTAGCGCCGAATGATCAGATTATATCAATTTCTTGGTTTCCAACCTGGAGGCTTTTGCATGGACGCCTTATGATATGCCTGGCATCGACCCAAGCTTCATTTGCCACTAGTTGAATGTCTTTCCTAATGCACGGCCGATCATCTGAGAGGGCCTCGGCCACACCATCTTTGCCAAGTGGTGGCAGAAGAGGTGAAGAATTTGTTGGAAGCCGGGGTTATAGAGGAGGTGCAATACCCTCGGTGGATATCTAACACGGTGGTGGTTCCTAAGAAGAACGGCAAATGGCGAGTCTGCGTTGACTACAAGACTGTCAACCGCGCTTGCCCGAAGGATAGCTTTCCCCTCCTTCAAATTGACCAGCTGGTGGATTTAACCGCTGGCCATCAAAGGTTTAGCTTCTTGG
The DNA here is from genome assembly GCA_025200525.1 of Camellia lanceoleosa. Taxonomy (NCBI): domain Eukaryota; kingdom Viridiplantae; phylum Streptophyta; class Magnoliopsida; order Ericales; family Theaceae; genus Camellia; species Camellia lanceoleosa. The sequence continues at coordinate 154,579,929 of CM045761.1, forward strand.
ATGCATATCGCGGTTATCATCAGATAGCCATGTACAAACCGGATAGGGAAATCACGTCGTTCACCACCCCCAGAGGTTTATATTGCTACAAAGTCATGCCGTTCAGACTGAAGAACGCCGGGGCAACCTTTCAGCGGATGGTGACAAAGATGTTCGCTCCTCTCTTGGGCCGAACAATGGAGGCCTACATCGACGATATGGTGGTAAAGAGTAAGGAGAAGTCTCAACACCTCACCGACCTAGCAGAAATGTTTACCATACTTAAGCATCACAAGCTTCGACTGAACGCCTCCAAATGCGCCTTCGGAGTTGGCACTGGAAAGTTTTTGGGTTTTCTGGTTACAAACCGAGGGATTGAAGCTGACCCTCTCAAATCAAGGCGATACAAGAATTAGAGCGCCCAAACTCTGCGAAGGACGTGCAACATCTGGCCGGGATGGCAGCCGCGCTGAGCAGATTTATCAGCCGGTCTTCGGATCGTTGCAGGCCCTTCTTTAAGACCTTGAAGGCTAAGTTCTTTGGGATGACGAGTGTGACCGCGCACTGGCGGATCTAAAAGCGTACCTCTCCTCAGCCCCTATTTTGGTAACACCTCAACCGGGCGAAGAGTTGTACCTCTACTTGGCGGTCTCTCAACATGCAGCGAGCGCCGTCCTGGTTCGCACAGAAGGTGTCCAACACTTGCCCATCTTTTATGTGAGCAAGACTTTACTCCCGGCCGAGACAAGGTACCTCCCTTTGGAAAAATTGGCGCTGGCCCTGATGATGGCATCAAGGAAGCTGGCACACTATTTTCATGCCCATACAATAGTTGTGCTAACCGAGTTCCCACTAAAGGTGCTATTTGAAAAGGCCAACTTCACTGGGAGGATTCTGAAATGGGCCGTCGAATTGGGCCAGTACGACATCAAGTTCCGCCCGCGCACCGCAATCAAGGCTCAGGCTCTTGCAGACTTCGTGGCGGAATTTGCCCCTGGGACGCATCTAGTTCGCCCGATTGATTTGGTTAGTGCGGATTTAGCACAACCCATGGTTCTGGCAACGGAGACAAATGTTGGCTCGCAAGTGGGAGAAGGGCAAAGCTCGACCGAACTAGCAAAATCCGACGACTTGCTAGAAGATGAGCCGACCAGAGACTTGGAATTGAGAAGCTCCCAAAACCCGTCTGATTGCTGGAAGCTGTTCATCGGCGAGATGTGGAAGCTCTTCGTCGATGGGGCGTCTAATGCATGAGGCGGGCCGAATTGTGCCGACCTCAGATGGTGATTATTGAGCAAGCAATCACGTTCGGCTTCGGCGTCCAACAACGAGGCGAGTATATGAAGCCCTCCTCACGGTCCGAAGCGCATTGAGAATGAAAGCCACCGCCCTTATGGTCTTCAGCGATTCCAAGCTGGTGGTCAATCAGGTCTCAGGGGAGTATGAGGCTAGGGATAAAAGAATGGCCAAGTATCAAGCGTTGGTGCGAGAAGAGATCAAGAAGTTCTCTACGATAAGAGTGGAACAGATCAACCGCGAAGAAAACGACTCGGCTGACGAATTGGCTCGCCTCACCTGCATAAATTTTTCCTAACCCCTTGATGATAGAGTTTTTACCTCGGCCAAGCATTGAGGAACTAGAAGCGACCGAGGTACTCTGCACCGACTTAGGTCCTTCCTGGATGGATCCCATCATCGCCTTCTTGAAAGATAGAGTTCTACCGGAAGAAAAGAAGGCAGCCCACAAAATCTGAGCAAAATCAGAGTGGTTTTGGCTCTCCCCATCTGGAGCCTTATATAAGAAGTCCTTCACCGGGCCGTATTTGAAGTGTGTCCACCCCGCCAAAGTGGAGGCTTTTCTCTACGAAATACATGAGGGCATCTGTGGAAGCCATACTGGAGGCAGGTCCTTGGCGTACCGAGCAATTTCCCAAGGTTACTGGTGGCCATGCATGCAGGCGGACGCACAAAAATATGTTCGCAGGTGTGAGAAGTGTCAGAAGTTCGCTCACCAGATCCACCAGCCGGCTAGAGATTTGCTCTCTCTCACAAGTCCTTGGCCGTTCGCGCTTTGGGGATTGGATATTGTTGGGCCACTCCCAGCAGCGCCAGGCAATCGCAAGTTCTTCATTGCCGCCACCGACTACTTCACCAAATGGGTGGAGGCCGAGCCACTGGCGACCATAAAGGAAAAAGATGTGAAGAAGTTTGTTTGGCAAAACGTAATCACTCGCTTCGGTATACCCAGGGCCCTCGTTTTAGATAACGGCACTCAATTCGATGGGAAGCTCTTTCGCGGATTTTGCGAAGAGTTGAAGATCGAGTTCTACAATTTGACGCCGGCCTATCCTCAGTCTAATGGTCAAGAAGAGGCCTCAAACAAGACCATCTTGGATGGGTTAAAGAAGCGGCTTGAGAAAGCCAAGGGGAAATGAGCTGAGGAACTCCCCAGCGTGCTCTGGGCATACCGCACTACCCCAAGAAGGTCGACCGAGGAAACACCATTTGCTTTGGCCTACGACATGGAGGTAGTCATCCTGTTGGAAATTGACATGCCAACCATCCGCTCTGAAAGTTTCCAGCCCGATCTGAACAATGGAGCCGTGGCATTGGAATTAGACCTTGCCGAGGAAAGAAGGGAGCGGGCACTAATCCACATCGCAACTTATCAACAAGAACTCTCCAAGAAATACAACAAGGTGGTGCACCCTAGGCTATTCAAGGTTGGAGACTGGGTTTTGAGAAAGGTGCTTGGCAACACGGTGGTCCCTGGCGAAGGAAAGCTCGGTGCTAATTGAGAAAGACCATACAAGGTGGTTGGTTTAGCTGGCAAAGGGGCATACCATCTGGAAGATTTGGATGGCAAGGCTGTCCCCAGACCATGGAATGCAGCCAACCTTAAGGTTTTTTACTTTTGAGTTGTAATTTGCTTATGTTGTTTAAGATTTTCCAGGCCCTTAGCCTTTTGGCACTAGATGTAAAAGATAGCAATGCTTTTGTAATGAAAAATAGCGCTTCTGTTGTTTGGTATTACATCTTTGGACTTAGCAAGACAATTAGGGATACCAGGGGCAAGAAGACCGACCTGAATAAGGCCGGACTGACAGCAGACTGCACAAACAGTTCGAGTATGGACTAATCCACATTAGGACCGAGCTGGTTTTGCTCGCCCTGTTAAAATGTTGGCGTCATGACCAACCTAACTAAACATTGGTGTTTTGTCCAATGTAAGGACCGAGCTGATTTTGCTCGGCCCAATCGGCGTATTGGTGTCTTGTCCAATATGCAGAACGAGCGGGTTTAGCTCGGCAAACCTTCTCAGTGTTGGTGTTTTGTCCAACGGATATGTGGCCGAGCTGACTTTGCTCGGCCGAAAAGAAATGTTGGCGGTTTGCCCAACTTAATAGGCGAGCTGATTTTGCTCGGTCACATCAAGGTGTTGAAATCTCTTGAAGTGCAAATTAATTAGGGCCGAGCGGATTTTGCTCGGCCAAGTTCAGATGTCATTTCATTTGGAAGTACAAGGAGCCGAATTGCTAGTTCAGATTAGAGTAGGTGTGAGCTGATATTAGCTCGGCAAATTGTGCGGTTTAGCTGAGCTGGCAGTTGCGATTTATCAATGTTTGAACCAAGATCTTCATGCATACGAAACCCGAACAAGACTAGACAATGAGCGAGCAAAAAGTTGAAATTTTCATTGATGAAAGAAAATTCAGTACAAAAGGTGGGGCCTTGCCCGGTTACAACCACAAGAAAAGAAGTAAACAAGAAACAAAGAAAAGCAAGAAAATGGAAAAGGAAAATTTTCAATCTAGTCTAAGGTTTTGCTCGGCCATCTCCTCCATCTCGCTTTCGTGGCGGCGTATGCCTTTCGGCGAGGTTCTCTTCGGCTTCATTGTCGAGGTTTTCCACGGTGACAACCCCCCGATCAATTCCTTACTCATTTCCGGCATCCGGAGAACCCGCAGGAGAAGAAGTTTGTTCGGTTGGCTGCGCAGCGGCGGCTTCATCTTCAGCCTCTTTTCTTGCCTCTCCTATAAGTCTGTCGCTTACGCGGCATTGGCATACCAGATATGAACCGGGATATATGCATCAGGGGGGTTGATGAACATGGCAGAATCTTGACCAAGGCCAACTTTCTCCACGGCGGCTTTCCAGCCACACTGGAAAAAGATGTCCTTGGTCGCTGACTCGCTCAGACGTCTTCTCACCCCGAGCATATCCGGTCTTGGCGTCGTCGACGCTTTGTCCATGGCGGCTTTGGCGCATCACGCGCTTTCTCGGCTCGGCGACATACCGAGCTTTGGTTGACTTCACGGCGCGTTGCTTGTCGGCACCAGCTCGGTCAACTTTCTGCTGTAGCTTATCTCGCTCCGCCGCGATAGCCCTCATCGCCGTCTTGACTTCTCTATCTCGGTCTTTTCGCGTTGTTTTCAAGAATGGCATCCCGAAGGCTCTGCCAAGACTTTTATCATCCTCGTGCGCCAGTAATTCTTTTTATGCGGCGAAAACAAAGGAAAGATTGTAAGTGTTCGAGGAGCCGAGCAAAAATCGAGCAAACAGTTGAAGCAAAAAAAATGGAAATCTTACCAGCACAATGGATTTTGCCGCTGAGCGTAGGACCTTTAGGTCGGATAGTTCATCATGTTTTTTCATGTCTGCTGGAAGGATTAACCACTTGGTCATGTTGAAACCAAGGGAATAATCCTTGTCAGCATAGACCGAATCCTCAGCGGAAACTGGTCGGCCTTGGTACACAAACTCGGGCGCCCAGACTGGGGAGAGTGGCTGGGCCCTTACCCTTTGATTTGCCGGTCTGTGTTTGCTCGGCCTGGTCGCCCAGCTCGTTGGAGGCCAGTTCGGTGGAGTCTTCGTCAATAAGGCCTTGCCCGGCTTTCTCCTTCCTCGGCCTCTTCTTGGATCGGCCGTCCGGTTGTTCGGTGGCGAGAGCAAGCACCGCGCCTTCTGTTTGCACGGCTAGGGTGGAGGATGTTCCCCCGGCTGCCTCTGGAGGTTGGGACTCCCCTTCCTCCCCAATTATCATGGACTTAATGGCCCTGATTTTTGCCATTTCGCTTTCGGTATAAGGAACAAGTCGATCGTGATAGGCTTGGATCGGGTTCGAGGAAGGCCTTGAAGGAAGTCATCATGCGCTTTCTTGCGGTGCTTGGTAATGGTAGGTTTGTTCGAAGCCGAGCAGTTTTGATGCTTCTCTCTCCTCGGCTGGGTGACGCATTGAGCTCGGATTGCTACAGGTCGGCTCCGATGGTAGTCACGCCAAATGTCTATCTGCAAGAAGAAGACAAGTGTTAGACCGGCAAAGATGACAAAAATGAAATGCAGAAAGAAGGTAGTGCGGTCAGCCGGGCTACTTACCAGCACTGCCAAAATCTTTCCTAATGTACCAGCCCGGTATGAGCGCCTCGGTGTCCTCGTAATTACCGAACACCTAGAGGAAGTCGTCGTCGTTGGTTTCTTTGTCGGGGTTGCCTTCAATGAGTTTTCCTCGGCCCTTCTTGACTTTGAGGTACTAGCAAAGCCCACTCTTATTTCTACTTAGGCTGTATTGATGGAAAATCTCGGCCAGACCGAGATGGAGACCGAGCCTCCGGTTCAGCTTGGTGACCTCGTTTATTATTTTGTATGTATTATTTGAGACTTGGCTCGGGCAAAGCCTTGTCTGCCTCAAAAACTCGCAGAGCAAGGGCTGGACCGGGAAGCGGACACCTTCCTTTACTATTGACACGACCGTGAAGGGGCATCGATCTAAATCTCCCCAAGGGGTGTCTCCCTTTTTGGCGAGCTCTAGGATGACGTCGTCAGGAACTTTGTACTCCTTTCGAAACTCCACCATCGCGCCGGGCAAGCTAACCATGAACCGGTATTTGGTTTGGTGTATAACTCGGTCAAAAATGTTGGTGTGTTTGCTCGGTCTTTGAGCTCCACCAATTATAATGCTGGACTGGCTTGGTCGGTCCTATTTGTTCTGCATGTTAAAAAATAAGGCCAAGGGTTAGCACGGCATAGATCGCGCGGCTCCCAGTGGAAATAGCTCAGTGAAGCACTTGGTGTTTTGATCGATAAGTTTCAGCTCGGTTCGACAACACGTGTGCTTAAGCCTCCTAGTTCGGTTATAGCTCGGTTAAGACCTATTGAAGGATCTAGATGATCCCCCAGCTCGGTTAAGGTTTGGGCGAAGGTTTTAGGGTTTTAGTTCGGTTCACTCTACTCACCAATCTAATGGAGTATTCAGCACGGTCGCAGCCTCTACGAGAAGCCACAAACAGTTTTTTGCTCGGCTACAGCTCTGCCTATGGATCTAAATGAGCGTTAGCTCGGTCCAACCCAGATTCAAACTGTTCATCCCAGAAATAGGACGAATCTGTTCGAACCCAGGAGGAACAAGGGGCAGGAAGGCCCCATCCATTCCCAATGTTTCCGTTTGCCCTAAGGTGTGTTGGTTCTATACAATGGGAGGGACCCCTAATAGCCCCAAGCAAAAAACATGAAGAGCAGTAAAAGAAAAAAATACAAACATAATAAATGAAGAACACGAAGAACTCAAGTGTGAAAATGCAGTGGAAGAAAGGTAGAAGACTTACCAGAGGCAGGTGAGAGGGCAAATGCAACCTTGAGAGCTTGACTGCAGCTTGCGAAAGGAACAGAAATGGAGATGGGAGCTCAGAGACAGTAATGGCAGAGGGGGCTAGGGTTTTTGGAGCTCTGGTAGAAAATGAAAGGTGAAGGGTTTAGACCCTTCGAATGGGGTTTATTGATGGAGGAAAAAAACCAAACGGCGCAGCCGTTTGAAATTCAAGGCGTGGGGGACAGCTGGATGCACGACCCAGTGGCATGAAGCCACGTGGCTCTGAAAAGCGGCTGTCAGTACGACTGTACGACCTTTGATGGGACTGCGGAGGTAATGGTCGGCCAATTGAGATAGCTCGGCGACAGATGTGTCCCCAATTACGCTCGGCTCGGTAATGGCGCAGCTCAATCGTGGCTCGGTGGCAAACATTCCCCCAATCCAGCTTGGCCTAGCAAGAGCGTAACTCAACCTTAGCTCGGACATAGTGGTAACCCCAATCACGATCGGCTCGGATGGGGTTAAGGGGCAATTGAGAGAGGAGATTCGCGCCGGTTAGCACGGCCGAGCAAAGATAACGCCAAGCGTAACGGACTACACGGCGCTGAGCAAAGTGCTCGGTTGGAACGGCCGAGCGGATTGGATTTTGCGGTCGAAGATGTCGACCGGTCAACATCTTGGTGTGGCCGAGCTGTGGGTTGCTTGTGTCGGGCGAAGCTCCCAGTGGAAATAGCTCAGTGAAGCACTTGGTGTTTTGATCGATAAGTTTCAGCTCGGTTCGACAACACGTGTGCTTAAGCCTCCTAGTTCGGTTATAGCTCGGTTAAGACCTATTGAAGGATCTAGATGATCCCCATTTCAAGTAAGGTTTGGGCGAAGGTTTTAGGGTTTTAGTTCTGCTCACTCTACTCACCAATCTAATGGAGTATTCAAGACGGTCATGACCTCTCGAGAAGCCACAAGCAGCTTTTGCTGCTCTGGCCGCCTATGGATCTAAATGAGCGTTAGCTCGGTCAACCCAGATTCAAACTATTCATCGTAAATAGGGAACTGTTGAACCAGAGGAACAAGGCAGAAGGCCCCATCCATTCCCAATGTTTCCGGTTTCTAAGGTGTGTTGGTTCTATACAATGGGAGGGACCCCTAATAGCCCCAAGCAAAAACATGAAGAGCAAGAAAAGAAAAAATACAAACATAATAAATGAAGAACACGAAGAACTCAAGTGTGAAAATGCAAGGAAGAAAGGTAGAAGACTTACGGAGGCGGTGAGAGGGCAAATGCAACCTTGAGAGCTTGACTCAGCTTGCGAAGGAAGCGAAATGGAGATGGGAGCTCGAGACAAGAATGGCGAGGGCTAGGGTTTTGGAGCTCGTAGAAAATGAAAGGTGAAGGGTTTAGACCCTTGAATGGGGTTTATTGATGGAGGAAAAAACCAAGCGCTTGCTTGAAATTCAAGCGTGGGGACATTGGATGCGACCCAGTGGCATGAAGCCACGCGGCTCAAAAGGTCTGTCAGTCTGCACGACCTTTGATGGATTGCGGAGGTAATGGTCGGCCAATTGAGATAGCTCGGCAGATGTGTCCCCAATTACGCTCGGCTCGGTAATTAGCGCTCAATCGTGGCTTCGGTGGCAAACATTCCCAATCCAGCCTAGCAAGAGCGTAACTCAACCTTAGCTCGGACATAGTGGTAACCCCAATCACGATCGGCTCGGATGGGGTTAAGGGGCAATTGAGAGAGAGATTCCTCTCTATTTTTGCACACAAAGATAACGCC